>JABFPB010002647.1:0-19418 GCA_022817645.1 Ceratoteleas bidentatus
TTTTCCCACAACTTCGACATCCAATATCTCTGGTTTTAAACGGTGAACGTTACTTTTTCTTACGTCAGATGATAGATAGATGGTAGCAAATTGTACTATATATGTCAATTTTATAAAAATTTGTAATATTTCGATTTATGATAGTCCCACCTTAAGGCGAAATACCACTGGCTGTTGAACTTAACATTGTCATAACCTAACTTTTTATGTTTTCCATTGTTTTATCAGTTATTCAAAGAAAGTTTGCAATATAGGTTTATTCCAGTGCTGGGATATAAAGTGTATATTTTGATCATTAATATCGCGTGTGACTTGGGAGGAAAGCTGATGAAAGCTCCGACGAGTTCATCAGCTCACAATGAGTTTTTCAGCTCTCGGCTTCACCTCGGGCTAAAAACCCACTCGTCGGAAATCATCAACTTTCATCTCTAGTTGCACAATATACTAATGTGTGTTTCATACATTCTCCGGCTGCGAGAAAATTGATGTCATCACGACTATTATTTCAACTTTTTAACGATATAAATAAAAAATACACTAATCTGGTTTCTTATGTCTGACAAACCACCTTAAGGTTACGTTGAACGGATGGGCCCGCTTAAAGGGATTTTTCTTAAATTATTCGTGAATTAGTAAAGAAATGTGTTAAGGAGGTTGGTCTATTAGACCATTTCTAGCAACTTGGTTTATTTAAAATTAAATTAAAATTAAAAAAAGCTTTTGGAAAGATAATAATTAATTAGAATATTCTTTGAAATTAATTTTAGAAAAGTATGTCATATAGTATGTGTCTTAAATTAAGATTATTGAGTCTTAAATCTTATTAAATACTGAAATGCCAAGGAGATCAAATTCATATTACTTTTAGGAAAAGAAACAAGGAGTAATTTCCTAAAATTTGGTTTAACTTGACTGCACTATTTTTGAGAAAATTAATTTTTATTTTATAATTAATAGTTCGGCATTTATTTTCTTGAAAACGGTGTAGTCGATTTCAAGTCAAAATTCAACAAAATTTTGGGGAATTTCTTTCAAGTTAACGTACAATTTGAGCTCCCTGGCATTTCTTTGAAAATATAAACCAACTACTTTTAAATATTCAGTGATTATCGAAGAATCTAATGAATCAACCATTTTTCATCCTCAGTAAGCTTTCGAAAATTATATTTAGTAAAATGCGTTAAACAACACAACAATCGATAATGTAGGAATCGTGTCATAAGGTGAAACATCACCTTAAATTATATTTTTGCTGCAATCTCAAAGAGAAAGGCTTAAAATTTATAATTCACACAAAATTGAAATTATTTTTGAAGTAAAAGATTTTGAAAATATTATATTACTTCGCTAGTAGGAAAAGTATGTACTTTTCCCACCAGTACGATATTTTTTTCTTACGAGTAATGGGAATAGTGTCTACTTTTCTCACTACAAACTGTGAGAAAAATGGGCACTTTTACCGTACGAGCAAGAAAAATATTATTTAATAACTAAAAGTATATAATTGTGATAAACCGTCATCCCTGTTTTACCGACAGTTTGTGTGCCATCTGTAATGACGTGAAATCTGCGAGATTTCATCGAACCCGGGATGATATCGCATTAATTAGAGAGCGAGGTGTTTTAATGGATTTCAATTATCATTGAATGACAACAGAGGGTAAACGGGGAGATGGGGTGGGAAGGTAATAATTCGATGATAGGGATTGGGGTGTTTTCGAATTGGCGGGTGTCTGCTTAAAGGTTAATTGCGAGGATAAACATTCAAGCATGTAGAAGACACATAATCTTACTTGTGGGAAATAAATCCCTTGTAAATGAATAAGACATTTTTCTTATAAATAAATCTGTGTGAGGGACGAAATACAAATGTGAAGTCTATCTTAACTGACCAGGAATCATAATAAAAAAACGTAATGGAACTAAAATTAAGAGTAGCATATTATGTACCAAGGGTGTAAATCGTGGTTTTACTCCCTTGGTGCATAATATAATATTCTTACTATTCCAAGGTGCTTAAGGTATTTTTCGTTGTAAATGCAACTAAAGGTTATATTTTGCTCTCACGAATTGAGAGAAAAATTAAATTTTACTCCCTAGGAAGCAAATGTTTTACTCTTGAAAGATTCGTTTTGCTCCCAAGGGAATAACATTTAGTATTATTTTGTATAAAAGTTTTTTCAAGGGTTTAGATCCCGAAGGCACTGAAAAATATAAATCTACGGGAGATTTAAATAATAGATTATTTATTTTATCGAAAGGTGCCGTAATTTTTCGTATTTGTCGGCCTAATTGTCTCATCCCACAAAGTCATAAACGAGGCATTGAAGGCGCCGGCAAAGTCCAAAAATAAACGTATTACAAAACGTCTCGGATACCAAAGAATTCTAAAGCGAACATTCTCGAAAAGACACTTATGTGCTTATTACAAAAATAGTTTTGCCGGAGAAGCGTTATCACAAAAACTAATCCGTTAATATCAGGTGAGCGTGTCTCTCTTTAGTGGACTACTTAAGGCGACAAAAAACGGGACTTCATTAGCGCCGAGTATACCCGAATTCATCAGAAGCATTAAAAAAAGCAGACACATACACAGAGGAACGTGGAAAACCATTAGCGACGATTTTCGGCAAATGGCCTGTCATTATTATATATCTGTTTAAATATAAACGTCATTATTGAAAAGATCGTTAACGATCAATGGAAATCGGCTTGTAACCTACGCAGTGGGATCGCGGAAAAATTTTATTTCCGTGGCCAAACACGGGAAATCTTATTGACCGATTTTAGCCCGGCGTTTGCTTCGTAAACAAAAACAACACCGGAAAGCTGCTTTCCAAAGTTGAATCATTAGGATGTTTCTAAAAAAAATTCGCTTTCTCTGTACTTGTCTCCGATTGTTTCACTCCCGATTGCAATCGTCGATGAATATTTTATATTCAATGATAAGAACGATAATGATGATAGTTTCAAATGTTATTACGTTTCACGGAGACACTTTCAAATTTTTGGTTCGAAAAATGGGTATTTTTGAATGAAAAAATGATCGGTTCAGTTTGCGGGTTTGCGGTATGATGGAAATGAGTCTGATTTCGAGTTTTACGAAATGTAGGGGTACCTTCTGCGGGGGGCAGCGTACATTTTCGGCTTCGGTTCGGGCGCTGTTTGCTGTGGGGCGCACATACTGTAGTGCGATTCGTAAACGTAAATTGGCTGACTCATAGCCTGGCCCGAATACATTTTTACACAATATAAATTCTTATGTACAATTTAACAATAAAAATAATAATAAATACAATGTGATCGCGCGCGATTCGGCGGATGTCACATGCCACTGCTTGTCCACTTGTGAGACTGCTCCTAAGCCGAAACTTTTCGTGCGCGATATTGTCAGTAGTACCGCCGCGTGGCGCTAAAATCGATTTTTCGAAAGCGAAAGTCTCGCGTCGATGCATTTTGTCACGTTTTTCTGGCAAATGGCTTTTTTCCACTCAAAATTTAATTTGATAATACAAAATCGGATTTTTTATTTTTGTATTACATTTTTTTTCACCGGTTTCAGAAGACATTTAATTGAAAATTGCATTTAGTTCATATCAAAATTTGATAAAATAAAATTTTTTTGGTTTTTTGTAAGCATTTTTAATTTCAAAAGTTTCAGTTCAAGTTGAATTTGGTTCAAATAAAAATTTGATAATATGAAATATCATTTTTGTTTAATTTTTGGTCTTAAACATTTCTTCACCAGAAGTTGTTGGATTCCAAATTGAATTTGGTTTAAATTAATGTTCGAAATGGAGAATTATTTCCGTTGGAATTCCTTCAATTTTGTATATAAAATGTTTTTAAATTCTTGAATTGTTGTTAATTGAAACAGAAATTGGCGAAATGTGTTTAGAATGTATACACAAAGATTCGTTGACTTTTCGTCGTTTCCATTGCAGTATTTTCCCATTGACATTCGAATGCGGCGGCCAATCAAAGTCTTCATTTAACCGCTCCATCACGGCCGCGCAATCGAGACAAAAATCTTTTTCGGTCAAACATTTGTTTGGAGACAGAACGAAACACGACACAAAAAGAGGGATACGAAAATGGTTGCCAAAAAAAGGAGAATAATTGTATCATTTTTAGTTAAGTCCGAACGCATGAATGCCGCGCGCGTATCTGCTGCGTATTGTCAGCCACGGGAGAAATAAAAGGACGGGAGCGAAACGCAGATTGAATATGGGCACATACGACAATTTTTGCCTTTTTTCGTGCGTTCGACGCGCAGACGATGCAAAAGCGAGCGACGCAGAGTGCAATCGGCGTCCTTTTGATCGGACCTCACTCTGCCCGGGTCACATTAGGATAATAATCATCCGTAGCTTTCGCCCGAATAGTTTTTTCTTTACCTATCGAACATTCATTAACTTCCAGGATTCCACTCAACAATTCTAAAATGAATGATTTTTAATTTATGCCTATATTTTTAATAATTTTACAATTCGAAAATTTGATTCAAAATAAAGTTTTATTTTATATCGAAATCGCAATATAGTTGAAAAATTATTTTGTTGCAGCTGAATACATATTTAATATTAAAATAAAAAAAGTATATATTATATACTTTTTTTATTTTCATGTTGATTATAATATTTAAAAGATGTGCTAATGTTTTCAGGAACTAAATCGTTTTCCCATTTAACTTAATTTTACGTGACTAAAAATTAGACACGTTTTAATCAGTAGTTTTGAACGAATGTATCGACATTTTTGACAAGAAAGTTTTTTTTTCGTAACAAAACATATTGTGTTGTGGCGTACCACGTCACTTATCGCACATGTGATGATACGAACAATCGATCGCAATTATCGCAGCACACCGAACACTCGCATATGATGAATTGCGATGAAAATAGGAAACAGAGTTCCGGTGGCGTAGTGAAAGCAACGCGAAGCATGGGTAGGCGTATTAAAAATGACTCAGCGTTGGAAAAGGCGTTTGCTACGTAAGCCGGGGTTACGCGTGTATCCGAAATCTTCATTCAGATTATGACGCATTCGAAATACGCGAAAATCAAAATCCCCCAAAATGCCTCATGATCAATCATAATACTTCAAATCCTATTCCAAATCAATACATTTTTTTATTATAAATAAATATACATTTACAATTTCTTTACCAGATTCCAAAAGATTGTAAGTTAGAGAAATATACGTATGGAAATTCAAGTGATTTTAAAATGCTGCAATGACGAGTGGGTAAATTTTTAGTTTTCTTATAATTATTCACACTGATTTGTTCATAAGTAAACGAAAAACATTATTTTTCTATTGCATAGACATTTTTTAATTTAAACAATGAAACTAAATGAAAATTGTTAGAATTAACCATTTTTGGAAAATTGTTTTTAACAAAATTAATTGTTTATAACAAAATAAAATTGCTTTTAAGAAATTTGTATATAACATGAAGGAAACGACATGGTTACGTTTCTTTTTTTCAATGTAAAAATAGATTTTTTAAGCCGAAAAACGGTGGCGTATTTTTAGAATTGAAACTCGTTTGAGCAAAAATGTCTTTCGGTATAAACTTGTCCTTTCGAGATTAGAGCGGCACGCAGAAACGTCACCGACCGAGTCACACGCGCGTCGAAAAAATATAGTCATTAAAATAATGTACACGTTCTCGAAGTACGTTACACTAATGTGTGATGAATATAAAACATGCCGTGACTGGAACGCGTGTATCAAGTGGATAATAATAAACGTAACAAACACCATTTCACAATATCGCGGAGCAAAATTACAGACTATTATGTAATTATGCTTTTTCACAAGTTGGGGTGATGTTTTCTAAGCGATAAGAGTTCACTTTTCACACTGTCTTCGATTCCCAAAGTCGCGAGTTCAAATCTCGGTGAAATCATTTTTGTTTTGAATTCCAAATCATAAAGGGAGAACGGAGAAAGTAAATTGTTATTAAACTTATGATAATTTTAATAATTAAAATTATTTTACTATATCTGTAATCATTATTAAACAATTATGTAATCTTAAATTCGAGCTTTCGCAAATACAATTTCAATTGATAATTGTTCGTGTGAATTGAAAACGGGACAATAAAGTTATGTGTGAAACGAGGGAAAAAGTAAATACAACGTTAAAATAGTCGTTACGTGCTTTCACGACTATTTTTTCGTAAACAGGATATTACGACATTTCACTCTGGATAAAGCAGGCGCTGAGTACGCAACTTCGATGCATAATATATTAAGGCATGTGCGCGTGTCATAAGCGGTTATCTATGAGTGTTAATTATAACAAGTCTGCCGAACACATTTTTTTCTCCGAATTTTCCACATTTAAGAATAATCCCAAATTGGCGTCACATTTTTTCCAATTTGTAAATTGGGCTTTTTCAATTGAATTGGGAGAGTGTACGTACAACGTTGCATTACATCGACTTTTCCTCGCGGCACAAACTGACAATCGATAGTAACTTTCGTCGAAATTGTCAATACGTTATCGTTCGGATCAGTGTCAATATTGGCACGTTATGTTTGATTTTCTATAGCTGCTTTGTGCGTCTTTGTAGACGGAAAACATTCAGTTAGCAAGACCGATATTGCAATAGGGTTACCTTCAGAACCAACTAAGATTTTAAACGTTTAGAATTTGGATATGAAAAAGAATTCAACTTCCCACATTCTGTATACATATTCTTAATCACTTTTTATTTTGACGATAAAAAGTAGTTAAGTCACTTATTTGTCATTTTGAGATTTTTGTGTTTAAAGATTGAAAAGTTTCTGTATAAACTGTTTTCCTGTATAAACTCTAGATTTTTATCGGATTCATAATAATAAAACATTACTCAAAATGTATAGATAAAATGTATAAAAATATAGATAAAAATATATAAATTTTCGCACTTAACTAAATTTGTCAAAAAAATGTAACTTCACTGGTTTTTCCTCAAAACCACAAACATAATTAATCATATAAAAAATGCAATGTCAATTTTTTATTTGAATAAATTTTGAAAACAAGTCAGACGAAAACCAAACAATCTGGCCACGTGTCACACATTTGCAAACAGAGAATCGAAAAGGATACTGAAAAAGTGTATCTGCTACTGAGGCCGGCGTTATCCGAAAACGTGCGATTGACACAAGTGTTCTGCGCGATGACAAAAACACATTTTCTTCCGCACTGTGCGCCGTCGAAGCGCGTTCGCAAAAGTCGACCACAAAATCGCAGAATCTGCGACATCGAACACCAGAAATGCGACATTTCGTTTCCAAAACAAAGCAACAAATGCACAACAAATTTTTGCGTCAACTCACAAATGTGTCATCGACATTTATCACTCGGTGTAACTGTGTCCAAAGGCTCTCTTTCCATAGTCGAAAAGTCACTTGCGGAATAATTTCGAATAGGGTTGAAAAAGGGGTGAAATTGGATGGAACAAACGAAAGAAAATGAAGTTTTCGGAAACTCGCGAAAAACTTTTTGAAACGGAAAGTGCGTTGGAAAATGGTGGGGGCGAAGAAAAGGTCGATTTTGCCACGTGCCGCGGAAGCGTCCCAGAGCGAATATCGCGGCGGCCGGGCGCTTGCACGGATTGCGAATGAGGACTGAAAATTGCAGCAAATGCAAAACGAGCGATAGGTGAAGTGCGCCGCGGCAGCACAGTCGCGTCTACGACGCCGGCTCCTCTGCGATTCGCAGAAGCGCACATTTTCGCGTTCATTTTATGTGTCACGTTGAGACGCAGTGGTGACAGTATTAAATCGCCAAGTCCAAAAATAAAGAAAATCGTATACAATTTAATGAAGCTGATAAGAACCGAGTTTTGTTTACTGGCAAGCCTTTTATACAGTAAAAACAGACATTAAGACACACGAAAAAGCGTCTTAATTCGTGAAAATTGTCTTAAATTAAGACCCAATATGTCTTAAATTAATACGCAATGTCTTATTTTAAAACACTTTTTTAAGACGTCTTAAAAATGTCTTCAAAAAGTGTCTGAAATTAAGATAATTACTTGTTTTAGCGGTGTAGATATCAACAATTTTAACATCTCGCGAAAGTTAATCACCAATTAGATTTGTTTATTTTGTGCACTTCTTTTACTAAGAAAAAGTAACCCTAAATTAAAATATATTTCAAATATATGGCAAGAATTACAATACATTCCCAAAAATTCAGGATATATATTGGGAATATATCGGGAATATATTTTGTAATACAAATATATTGGGAATACGTTTCGTATATGGCTAATATATTCCTACTTTCACTAAGGTAGAAAACATTCCCAATTTTTGCGATATATTCCTAATATATATTCCCAATTACACGGAGAGATTTTTCTTGCTGTCAAAGCATGAATTGACATCTTACTTTCGCAGCAAGACATTTCATACGATTATAGCATAGGTCGCATGCTAGGAAAGCAGAGGCATAACCTATTTTTGCATGGATTCCTGCTGTAGTAGCATGAATCATGGTGAAATAATGGCATGATAGGCGTTCCTGCTTTTTGAGCAAGCTGCCGCATTCTTTTATAGCTAAGAAATTCTCTCCTTAGCTAAGATATCCTCTCTTGTTTATGGAAATATATTTCTAATATTTGCAAATTATTGAGAATATGCTTCCCTAGTAAAAGTATAAATTTACGAGCGATATATATACCCAATATATTTGTTTTTTACTGAAACTTTAAAGATGCGTCTTTGTACACCAAAAAAATAAGTGTCCAATTTTTAGAAATTTTGGCAGAATAGACACTAAAACTGACTTTAACCAAGCAATTTTTTATTAGAATAGATATAAAAACGTCGAAAGGTCTCGAAACTTTTCGACGTTTTTATTTTACGTCGACGGTACTAGAAAAAATACTCATTGTAGGTCGTATTTTTTCTAGTACCGTCGATCGATGGATAACTGTTTGCAATGAAACTGAGTTCAAAGAGTGTTCCAGTACAAAATAATATTGCACTGCATAATGATTCTAAAAGATATTCATAATGAGATTTAACAATTTCCAGATATAGATTACATATTCAAAACCAATTAACAAGTAATTGTATTTTTTTTCAATACATAATTTTGAAAAAAATTTAATAAAAACCTTGCACGAAATGTATCTAATTATAATAAACATCTTTTAATTTCAATACTGTGATTTCATTTTTTCGAAAACGTGAAAAATGATACAAGATTAGAAGTTAGGTTAAAACTAGGACATTTTTTACGCATTAGACAATATATTATGATATAACTAAATAATTATTATATTTTTTGAAATTAAATATAATAATTAATAGATTATATATGGAAAAATTAAAATTTGCAAAAAGCTGAAATCAACATTTTGGAAAAATGCTGATTTCAGCCCATTCTGCAATCTTCAAACTGTCGAGTTTTTATTAAAATCACCAAAATCAACTCAAATCTTTGTTGACGGTGTCTTTCTAGGGAAGGGAATAAAGTGAGTGTATCATATATCATATTTGATACAATAGGGGTTTAACCCTTTACAGTCTGCATCTAAACTTTCCTTCAGGTTTGCTAGCCTGAAAACAAAGACAGTGCCATACCTCTTAATGTAGGTTAGAGTACAGACAGAAAATAGCCACACACAACTATATTCGTGGCTTCGTGGGTTAAAACTGTAAAGGGTTAAAACTCAAAACTTGAACTTGTAATAAAAAAATGTTACCGAAAAATTAGTCGCCCCTTTGCGGGACGTGAAATTGTGATGCAAATGGGCGAAAACGCGGAAATAAATTTGCTCGCACGGGTCCGCTTCGCGCGCTGACATTAATATCGCGAAAGAATCGTAATTCATCGCGGGCGCGCGCTTTTCACCGGCCCGTAACGACAATTACGGTGCATTCGAGTGAGCGCCCGATGAATAATTCGTGGATTTCGGATGCGCGCGCCCGCCGCAAAATGTATGCATTCCGCCTCTTGCATCCACGCAATAACTCGGCGGCGGCGGCGTTGCAGCCCCGCTTATTGCCTGGAATTGCTAATTGGGAGCGACTAAGGTTTTTCGGGGGTACGTTCCCCAACCTGGCTAAAGAGCCACGAGTGCACTTGAGCCGCATTTTCTGAACCCCGTTCCTTCGCCGTTCAAAGACAAAGACGAATTGCGCTAATCCGAAGTGGGCGCGTTTTACGTTGCATGATTTTTTTCCGGACAAAAACAATGAAAATCCATGGCCTTTTACTGTCGAGTGATTTCGCGTAATTCGGCATTTTTCTGGCCTTTTTAAATTTCAAAGTTAAATCTGCCGCTGAATTTGTTGCTTTTTTAGATTTTGCAATTTTTTCGCCATTAAATTCCTACCTACTATTTTTTAATAACATTTTTTAAGACTGTTTGTTAGAATATTTTAAGATTTAATATATTAAAATTAACATCTTTTTTATTTTATACGTTTTATGAAATATGTTTAAATCGTAAATATCCGAAATGTTAAAAACCTTAAAGTTTAAAAAATACTTAGGTGATGAGATTTAGTAAGATAAGTCCGAATAAGGTAAGATAAGTCCGAATTTGACGTAAGTGCTCGGAACGCGATCGCGCGCGATTCCCACGCGGTCGACGTCTCCGCGAAATTTCACTGGATACGTTTATACGTCGAAGTGAGAACATTATCGAGTGATACGGCGCTTCTCGGGACGCTTGCCAGGCGGCAGGATCGTAACATTGAATTCCAAGCCCCCCACGATGCCGCTGCGTAGATTTGTTTAACAATTGTTGTTGCTCGCTTAGGTCGATATCGAATCGCATTGTTATGGCTGCGGTTTTATCGGAACACACCGCAGTCAACATCAAAGCTTCGATTACGTTGCATCACTTTCACGATTCTCTTCGATTCGCGTGAAAATCTGCGCAGGCTACGATATTAACACAATTTGTTGACATTCATTTTGTTTATAAAAACTGTTTGTTTTTCTGGAAAATTGAACATTTTTGTGATATGTTATTTTAAATAAAAGAGTTTTTTAACAGTTTGAGAAGATTTTAACACGACTTTTTGTTATTAGGGAAAAGATATTCGAATAAAGGAGACTTTCCTCGAGTTCGGCGATAACGATTATCTCCGCGTCAAGATATGTTTTACAAATACTCATTTGTCCTGCATGGGATGAAGATTTACAATAAACTTTGACACATTTAATTATATTGAAGTTTGTACGAAATTTGGTCGTTTCAAAAACTGTATCTAAACCCATATAGACATCGAACGTGGAATCCATGTGGAATCTACGTGGAGGAACATTCGGACGTAGATTCGACGTAGATTCCACGTCGAATCTACGTGTTTTAGATGTGTGTCTGTTAGGGAAAATTCTATTCAAAAAATCGTATCTAAAATATTAAAAAACATTATATAAATGTTTATTTCAACCTGAAGGTTGAAAGGTTAAATCAGGATATTCATAGTGGGTATATTTTCTGCTCCCTATACTTTTGAGTTATATGTAAGCTGATTCTTAATGTAATACACATCTGGATTGAGTTTAATGAAATATTGATTAAATGATAGTTTTTTCTGTCACTGTCGGAAGAAAAATGACTTCCGGAATAGGAAATGATGTTGAACCCGGAAAGTATTTAGGGGGTCGCGAGAAGTAAGGAATGTCCGAGACGGGAGAATGCGCGCGAGAGTGAGAGTGCACTGAGGAAATGAAGAGAGTGGACGAATCGATTGGCGAGTGCAATGCGCGCCGAAAGGTAAGTGCGCCTAGGGCGAGAGGGGTAACCTTGACCCGGGGATGAACGACCCTCCCGCGGCTCGCATCCGCCCGTTTTCAGCAGCCCACTTCGTCACTTTCGTGCGCCCCTTTGTTTCCGCTTCCTTGCCTCGCTATCACCGCTAACTTTCACTTTTCCAACGCTAGCAATTTCAACCCTGACTATGTTCTCTGTCAATCCAGACATGTGGATTTAGATACATTTTCTTCACCATCTAGCAAAAAGGGATTTAGCATCGAGTTTGGCATTTGACAATTGGTTTCAGAATCTAAGACTAGTAGAGATACGTTTTAGAAATGAAATTTGGAGAATTGTTCGTTTTTTTGGCGATTTGATAAAACGGCTTCTCTCAGAGCTTTTTTTCATAATTTCCAAGCCTATTAGGAGCGTTTTTATTTTTCAAGAAATTTGACCAAACTTTGAATCGGGTTTAAGAATCATATCTAAATCTTAAGTGGATTGGTGCAGATATTTGGAAACATCAATTTTTCAAAAGCAAAAAAACTAAGTGAAAATGACGTTTTTCGCAGATTAACCCTTAAGAGAAATTTCGGCAAGAATTGGAACAATTACCACTACCAACATCCGGCTCCATAAAGAAGCTTCCAATTGTTCTTAATAAGATATTAATAGCCTGGATCCGCAGTATCTTTGTTCTTAATATTCACGCATGACCGAGGCGAAGCCATGTTGGATTCGCAGAAACGATGATCCAGCAGTATTGCATATGCCCCAAAAGTCTGTCAGATGGGAAGCGAAACGAAGGCCTCGGCGTAACTTTCTGTATCGTGGCTTATTAATCAATACTACTTATCTCGCCTTGTTTTCTTTGCACGACGACATACTCAGGAACTGGTTTTTTGCCTTTCGACTAACGATAACGATTCGGCATGAATTATTCAATGGCCTTGCAATTGAAGCGATACTCCGGCCGCCTAATTCCCAAATATTTTAATCCGCGCCGATTTATTAAGCGCGCGATGGATTTTAACGGGCGGTGCTTTTCAAAAAAACCGTCAGAAATGATTTACGCGCCGCGAAATTGACATCTCATTTTTCCGGTCCAAAATTCGCGATGCGTGAAAGTGATTTCGAATCTCCCGCCCTTTTATCGCGCGGGAAATTCAAATCTCGATTTGTCAAACTCCGAATGCGAAAATGTATGTAATGAAACGAAGTGAAAAATCGGTAAAACCGCGCGGTTGCCGATCGGAAAAATAGTAGAAGAGAAAAGTAGCCGGGCGTTAATTCAAGAGCGTCAATCACTTTCTTAAATATTTAATTCAACGTCCGAGAGCGTTTTTCCGTTCGACAACTAATGAAGCGAAATTGACACCGGCGATAGGTTTTTCGGCTCGGTCCCTTAATTGCGATCTCGAGGGGACAACCGTTGGACCAATCTGGGATGAATGTCGCGCGACTCACCGCCCGTCAAGGCTAAATCCAATCGGCGCAAATGAGACGTCTGCTATATCCTTACCTGAAACAAACAGAAAAATGCAACGTTAACGAACCGGTCATTGATTTGTCGCTGCGCTATTGTGATTGCGATCGCGTTTGATTGGACGCCGGGCATTTTTGTTTGGCCGCGCTGAAGTGCGATAAATTAGATGAACGTGTCAGCTGATTTTGTTGGCTCATCAGAGGTGACGACGAATTTTCGTGATACACATCGCGTTTCGACAAATGGAAAAGGGTGAGGGCCATTTTTTATTGATGCCGCGGTTTTTCGAATATACCGAGCTATAAAGTGATACATTATTTATTTTACGATTTGGTTCGCAGAAAACTTTTAACACATATTTACATAAAATAAATAAATAGTGAATAGAATATGGGAAAGAGTAAATAAAAAGTTAACGATCTATTCTTGTCGACGACGATTTTACCAAAAAAGAATTTTCAATCATTTTCTTGTTGAAAGTTGTTTTGATAAGAAGATTGGACAGATTGAAACATCATATTTTTTTTATTGATAAAAAGAAATTTGAAAACTGATTACAAAATGAACATTTTATAAAAATCAGACTATACTCTTGATTTTGTAAAAAATCGGTAACTAAAACTGAATGTTAAAAGTTACTTCTAAAACCGAAACTCCCATTCTTTACAAACCCCCGAAAAATGGTTATCGTACATCGCCGCGCGTGTTCCGGATCGATCCGACGAGACTAGAAAAGTTTTTCGCAAAACGATTATACCTCAAACGAAAACTCTAAGCGCCGTGATAAAACTGTCTTACTATCTCAAACGTCAATTTCGAGCATTTTTGTCTCTCAAAACTTTCTCAACTATTCTTTCTCCCTCTTTGTATACTTGCAAACGTCTCGAATTTCGAAATCAAAATGTTGAATTGTTTACAACAATAAAAAAAGTTGGAAATGAAAAATACAAATGATCAATAAGTACAATTTTGTGTACATTTGTGGAAAATCGTTAAAACCGTATTTTCACACAAAAGCCAATTTCGTTGGTTAATATTGGCAGCGGGGCATAAAGGCCTTGCGCGAGAGGGACCGGCCCGGCGAGCGGGAAGATCTCGCTCCGCAAGGACTAGTTCCACGAAGCTCATTGGTCTACGGTTAAATTATTTATGGCGATGCGAAATTAAGAGTCTCGGTCGAACCGAGAAACACCGATCGGCTAACGACGTCAATTCGCAGCGCCGGCTACCGCGTCCTCCCTCTCCTCCTCTTTCTTGTCGACTATCTGAAGCACCGCTGTTTTTCATTTGAAAAGGTATAGAACCGGACAAACGACGTTAGACATTCCGGAAAGCACGGCCAGATTCTACGATCTGCATTTCAAACGAACAGCCTTTATTTGCCAGCGAATGATTTACCGAGACAGCCGTTTCGAATTTCATTTTTAACGACCGTGTCGGAAAAACCGAAGCTTCCAAACGATCCTCAGACCCATCAATTTGTCAATTTCGGCTTTCTGACTAACCTTATTTTGCAAAGAAAATATTATATTCATTTATATTTAACCCTAAGGGAACATATCAGTTGAGTCAACGTTGATTCAACGTTGATTAGGTGGAATCGACGTTGATTCAACGTTGATTAGGTTGAATCGACGTTGATTCAACGTTGATTAAGTTGAATCGACGTTGATTCAACGATGATTAGGTTGAATCTACGTTGATTCAACGTTGATTAGATTGAATCGACGTTGATTCAACGTTGATTAGGTTGAATCGACGTTGATTCCACGTTGAATGATCGTTGTGTTCCCTTAGAGTAACTTTTGAATGAGTAACGATTGCAGATCGGTTAAGGATCGGTAAAGCTAACATAGTTTGGAGGTTAAAAGTGAAATTTGGTTATTATAAGGAGAACCGCTTGGAACGCATCGCCTACGCACCTTCCTCAAATATTGATTACTTTGTGGCGGAAGAAGGGACGAAAAGGGAGCAAGACGGAGGGCAAATCGCGCCGGGGGAGGGGTCCAAGTGAGATAAACAAAGCGGCCGAAACGGCCGAGGGAGAAAGCCGGGGCGCAAGGGCGGAATGGAGGCGGAAGTAGGAAGGCTGAATGAAGAACACTGCGAGGGAAGCCACCACGACGAAAAAAGAAGCGCAAAGCCGCGCCGCCGTGGTCAAAATTCTTCGGCTTAGCTAATGCCGCGGATCGATACTGTCACGGATTAAGTTACGTCAATCTCGACGCTCGATTAGCAGCGTTTCTACCTCTATCGTTTCTTTCATTTCCACGCTTTATATTACAGCCAAGTTTCAATTCGAATTTCAGTTTTATTCTTCAAGAACTGAAATGTTGAGTTTGGAATTTGGAATTTACTTGGCGAACGGTTAAATAATGATGACGAGCGATGAAAAATAATTGCGTTAAAATGCGAGGCTGAAACGAGAGTGGGAATACACAATTACGGTCTAGATCAAATTCACTGCAAACTTGCAAGAAACAACACGGAGTCATAAGCCTCCGTTATCATTTGAGTGCAGTGACACAAAGCCGTCTCCCGTTGACGCCTTTTTTATTCGCGTCGCAAATTCATCGCATTCCACCCGTTCCTTCATTAACAATCCTTCGTAGCGCCATTCGTTTTTGCGCGTTTACGAAAAAACGGTTGTGTTTTACTCTTTATTTAGTTGTTTATGAAACTCAAGACGAAACGAGTTCAGATGATTCTTCCAGTAAAGATGTTGCTGCAGATATGCTTAGGTGCAGTTGCACTAAAACTCGTATATAAAGCCGTAAATACTTTTTTAATTTAATCAAGTCTGTTTGTACTGATTGTACTATATTGTAAATTAAAGCTTCATTAAATAATTTAATTCAATAAATAATTCAATAAAGAAAATAAAGTTTCAATTGAGACGTTTATTTACAATCAAGATATTTAGTAAGGGGAGACTGGGGTAAAAATTCAGTTACATGATCAAATGGTCAGACAAATCTTAATCAATGCAGGTATACACAGTTAAAGGAAAGTAATGTAATGACATAAAGTACGTTTTTTTAAATAGGCTTTGCTACATTTTATAGCAAAATTTCAAGTACTGTAGGAGGAGATACATTTAAAGTTCATTTTATATACTCAGTCCTATCCATTTTTCTATAATCTATTCACAAATTTAAATTTGGCACTACTATTGGTTCTTTTTCAAAAATGGATGGGACTAAACAACTTTTTTATGTCATTACACTACAAAAACATACAAAAATGAAACGTCTTACTGTAAGACACTAGTGTCTGAATGTAAGACACTAACGTCTTAATGAAAGACACCAGCATCTTAATATAAGACACCAGTGTCTTAATGTAAGACGTTTATAGCGTCTTAACATAAGACGAATAAGACACTTTTGTCTTAAAAACGCCTACAAAAAGCGTCTGAAAATAAGACGTCTGTTTTTACAGTGTAAATTCCATTCCCTCAACTATGCCTTTTGTAAATATTCTGATCTTCAATAACCGTGTTGTTGTTCAGTAATTTTGTTTCAAATTATTTCTCATGTGCTTCTCATTACTTGGGTGAATAGTTAAAATAGAAAAGCGTCACTTCTGGCCGAAAATGTTGGTCCTCGTGGTACAAATGTTCTATCCATTGTCCATTTGCCGGGGCATTTCTCGCGGCGGCGTTGCCGGCAACTTTCTCCTCGTTTCGGACATTGTTTTTGAAAATGCGAAGATAAAGGAGCACGGCCTCGGTTGAATCGGCGCGCCTCGCTTTGGAACGTTTACGATGAAAACTTTTATAGGCAGGTACGCTTAAATAACCACAATGGTGGCGTAGGTATGCGAAAGGACTCGGTATGCGGTCTTCTTAGAAATCGTCGAATGTCGAATCTCCAACGACAGCTGTAGATCTTTTTTTCCTTCTCCATCTCGCTCTCGATCTCGGCGCGTCCTTCTCTACTTCTTTTACCGAACGGTTTGTCGCTTTGCGTATACCTGGCCTAGGCTTTTCGGAGGCCCGACAGCGGCCAATTTTCAGCCCAACAAAGGAAAGCGCCAGTTTTGTCTTCCTCCTTTTTTCGCCGGCTTACGGGGCCCAAACTCGCCGGGTACAATTTTTCCAATTTTCGAAACAGATTAGGCCTGCCGTTACGGCCGGTTTTGCCTTTTCGAAATGAACATTTTCTTTGGGGGAAATCGAGTTGGAGAAAAGTCGATGCGAGGCATTCGATGGGACGAAGGTTTCTGTTTTAACGACGGGATCGAGGGAGTTGCGAGGCGCAGAGATTACCGAGAGATAGAGCCACAGGAAAATGTGGTCGTTGAAAAATCCCGGGCTTTTTATCGAACCACTTTTAATGGCTTTCATTTTTTTGGACCTTTGCTGGTAAACAATTGTATCGCTTGAAAAAGTGGTGTTTCGTGTATTTTTAGACCACGTTTTTGTTCGAAGGCGTTCCATTGTGAACATTGTTTATTTAAGTTTATTATCAGGGATTCTAATGGCATGTAAATGTATTAAGTATATACAGCATATTTTTAAATTGTCTCTAATTGAAGAATTTCCCTATTGTTAAAATAAAATAAAAATAAAATATAGAAGAAAATGTATATGTTGAATACTCATCGAGAAAAATGTAAAACTCTGTGAAGTTAAGACTGAAAAGTATCGCGCGGGAACAAAAAGAGTAGTTGAAAAGTAGTATTCCACCCGGCTAATCTAATCTTATCGGCCGAAAATATTTCGTGTTCCGATCATAGATTTTCACGCAGGCGCCGGCCTGTTAATTATTTAGTTACATAACGGCCCGGTAGCGCGATTAATTCAATTGCCGCGCCGAAGCGCGCCTTTTTCCTCGCCTTTTATCCCTCGTACCGAGAATCGTCGCCCCCAAAAAACCGTCCGTATCTCGTCACGCGTAAGCGTCCTAGAACGTTCTACGCATATTGCCACGCGCTTGTTTTCCGGATCTACGCACTTTTCTGAAAACATAAGTGCCCACGCCCAAGGGCCGCGTTTTTTTCCTTTTATATACGTACACATGCGCGCGTATACGTATTCTTTTCTTCTTTTATTCTTTCTACGCCACACGTGGCCCGGAATTCGACTTTTATAAATTCCGGTTTTCGAATTTCGACCAGCTTTTTGGGGTAGCCAAGCAACGTGCTATTTAGTTTTCGAGAAGCAAAGGTTTTCGTAAGAAAGTTGAGATAAAAACGTGATAACGTTTTTATCTCATTGTCTAAATTGTCGGATGAGCATTTTTGTTTAATAAAATAAGTGTATTCAGTCACTCATTTATCTCGGGATCATTCGAAATTCGTCATTGAACTTGCCGAAATTGAAACGCGGACACGTTCAAGGTTCCGAAGTTCATCTTATCGATCGCACATTCCAGCGCGGTAATGCTGCCCAATCTCACGAAAATATCTTAACAAAGCCTCAGTGTACGGCAAAAAACGATCGCGACGCTTCACCGAACCTAAAAACCCCGAAAATCGAAAATTCGGTACTGGTAGCGTCGCGCGCCAAGAGCAACGTGAACGCGCGGCAACGCCACTTTACGCGACTGCTTGGGCGCGCTCTGCCGAAAACTGGGAAAACCCGGATGAAAATCGCGCTTGCATTACCGAAAATGATAAGAAAAAGCATGTAATGTGTAATTACCTTGGTCCCTCTCCAATTTTGTCATCGATATCCATTTTTTCGAGCTCCTTGTGGAGCACGGCGCTGTCACCGAACTTATCCACAGACATAACTCTGAACGTGCGCGAACGAAAAAAAAAGCACAGTCTCGTTTGCACGTGTCCGGTCGGGCCTCGGGTCCGTTCGACGCGCGGGGGCCCGGCACTGTCACTCCTCAAATAGATCCTCTTAAATATACTATATATACAATATATAATCTCGCTATATTTCTCTCATATATAAAATCTCTCTATGTCCGTAAAAATATCTGTTTTGGCGGTAAGTTTAAAAACGCTTTCGGTTTAAAAACGCTCTATGTACAATTGTTCCTCGGTACCACTCCGCGTGCGCCGCGCAATAACAAACAACTGATGTCGCTCGCGAGGTAGGATCGTGTCACGAGGGAGCGCTCCGCTCGCGGGTCCGGGACCGACTGTTAACGACTTATAAAAAAACAACGAAACGACGTGGAAACGGGGGGCGCTCGCGTACGCTCGCAGACACTGTACGGTTGTGCCGGCCGCGCGCCTATCCTTACTACATGG
>JABFPB010002648.1:0-19418 GCA_022817645.1 Ceratoteleas bidentatus
CATTTTTCATTCAGTTTTAATTCATTTTTCGGTCATTTTTCGTTCACATTTCATTCATTTTTCGTTCATTTTTCATTCATTTTTCATTCACTTATCATTCATTTATCATTCACTTTTTATTCATTTTTCGTTCACTTTTCATTCATTTTTCATTCATTTTTCATTCATATTACGTTCATTTTTGGTTAAAATTGAATTCAGTTTGGTCGCTCACAGTGAACGGAAAAAGTCGGACATTTGGATTCCAAAGTGAAATCATTTTTCGTTCACAATGAATTCATTCTGGAAAGTCCGTTGTCTGGGTTTAGAAAGACCCACTGCTTTGAATGTAAGAACTTCGAATGTAATAACTATGTGTCATACTTTACAACATTTTACGGTAATTAAGACATCTAACCCAGCAGAGTTCCGATATTCTGTATAAATATAAAAAAAAAGTATAAAACTCGCCAATCGGCCGGACAGCGCGAATGGACCGTCATAACGGCCGAATTTCCTTGCAAGTTTCCCGTAGCCAAGTTTCGCTACTCGGTCGCAACTTTCGTCCTATTTCAGCTGCATCTTTATTATTAACTCTCCGAAATAAATGTCAATAAGGAGCGGCGCCGAAGACTGCGCGGTCGCCGGGAAATGATTCCACACCGAAACCTCCTCACCTATATATACCCACACATATATACCCGCACCTATATTCTGTATATACACGCTGCCTCTCCGCTCCGCACTTTACACAGTTTGAATACAATTCGAATATGATCCGGATATTTCCCGCGGGAACCCGCGCAGCTGTCGACTCGCTCGTCGTAACTCTCGAAAATCGCTCGCGAAGCCCCGCGCCACTTGCCGCTCGAGCGCCAACTTTTGCAATCAGACGCGAAATCACGTAAGGCCTCGCGTCGAGTGGACCGCCGGGCACTCGGGCGCAAAAGTGGCCCGCGGCTTTCGCACTCAGGGCACGTTCTCGTCAACGGCTTCGGATCACGCCGAGCGCGGCCCACGTTTTCGCCGGCGCTCCGCCGAATTCGAAAATGTTTTTCGGTTTTACGGCGCCCGACAGCTGGAGTGCCAATTGAATGCCAATTCCCGCACGATTACGCGCGAATGCTGTAGACAACGCGGCGATGGCTAACGACGTTTCGGGAATCGAAGACGTTTGGGGAGATGGCATCAGCGGCGCTCCTAATTTTTAAGAGGGTTCCGGGTGGAGGAGGGGAGATGAGGAGGAGGGGAAGGTGGTGTGTGGATTGCATTTAGAAGAGTGTTTGGTTAAAATAAAATACTGGGGAAAATTAAGCAGACATTTGGTAAGATTGACAAACTTTTTGTACGGTAAGTTTACTTGGAAAGCAAAGCTTTTAGTGGCATAAAAAAATTATTTGTTGATTATTGGAACAGTTAAAATAACTATTTTGGTATTATGTTATCGTAATTAGAAGAACTTGACTTTGAATACCAATTTTTAGATGATTCGGAAATTTTAGTTTTTTGATATTACTGCCTGCGAACGAAGAAAGATGTTTTCAAAATGTTTGAAGAACTTCGAGATCGAAAACTGAGAAGTTAAAAAGGTATTCTAAAAACTTTCCCAGATCCCGCAAATGTTGTTACAATTCTTATATTTATGTGTCTAAACTTTTCCATCTTGAACGTATTCATTATTTTGTTTATAATATAATTTATGAGACAGAACAGTGCACTAGAAAAGAAAGTATTTCCTTTTAAGATATTTAGATGATTTGCAATTAATTAATTACATACACTCAGAAAAATTCCGACTGATTTTCCCGTGAGTTTTTATCACGTGAAAATTCTGTGGCAACTCACCGCATTATCCGGTACTGCGCATGACACGATTCTATCCGGCCCCCGGGATAATCCGGTGGCGCCATAGAACTATCCCGTGAGTGCCATGAAATGATCCCGTGAGCGCCAACTGTTAATCACGTGGATGTTTTCCACGATAATAAGGCGTGGAACGCCACGGGATAATCAGTCGGAATTTTTCTCAGTGTAAAAAGTATTTGTTACGACCCACAACATTGATAGAAATATTGTGGTTTGTTTTTTCAAATATTACGGTTCGAGGTTAGAAACAGAGTTTTGTCTTAGTTAATCATTAAGGCGAAGGTAATTACTTGCATTTAAAAGTTCCCAAACGCACATTTTTCAATTTTTGTTCGAAAATAATGTGCTGGCTTTTTTATCTCATTTAATTCCTTTACCTCAACTATGCATATCTGCATTCTTTCAGATTTGTCTGACCATTTGGTCATGTAGTTGAATTTTCACCTCATCCACGCATTAAGGTTCCCTTATTAAGTTAGAATAATGAGAATTTGATGAAACTTTAAATCTGGTTTATTTCAAGGCTACTATTTGATTTCCCAAATTGCGTAGCATTTCGTCTTCTTAGAAGCCGGGATATAAGATGCAAAAAATGAGAATTTAATGAAACTTTAAAGTTGGGTTCTTAGAATGCTAAAATTGCTGAAAAATGCTATATATAGCGATAATAACCATGTGTTTTAATGAATCTTTATTCGAATATCTCGATTTCTACGCAGACGAATTGCTTGAAAATTTGGAAAATTAAATTATAACATTTTAAGAACCCAACTTTAAAGTTTCATTAAATTCTCATTTTTTGATAAGTTACTATTCATAAATAATGAACAATTCGAATGTGGTTTACAACATTTGAAAAACGATTTCACAGAACTCAATGCGAATATATAAATCACAATTGACTATAAAACGTGGCAATGTTTACTTACATTATTGATAAGAAAATTCCAAAATCACGCAAAGAACCAACAACCGAGAAAAATTTCGTATTCAATAAGAAATTCGTATTTAATAAGAAATTCATATTATAAAACCAAGAACCAATCGAACCAATACTATGTAGAAATAATAAAACATTAGTAAATTAATATGAACAATATTTTCACTTGGTACCCTAAGTATACGGTTATTTATAGGGGAACTACCTTAAGGTAGTTTTAAAGGGTAAAATAAATTTCTCTTCAACGATTACCCGTTCATTTCATAAATGTTTGCAATGTTTACAATGAAAGTCCTAAAAGTGAATCGATTTTATTTTATTTTATAAAAGCGCTTTTTCCGTCCACATTGAACCGAAAATTGCCTTCAATGAACGATTCTGTTCACGATGAACGGATCGTTTTCAGGCTCATTACTCTATTCATCCGTTGCATAGAATCGACTAAATACCGAGTCGAATATTCTGAAAACTACGTATCTCCCAGTGTATCCTTGCAACCACATCTCCGCTGCCGCAGCCCCGCAACCAAGATTCCGACCCGAAGAAGACCCGACCGAAAGAAGCCAAAACAAGCAAAGAATAAAGTGACTCGTTGCCTTCCAATTACTCTCCCATCGTTACTCTGATTCAATAAACGCCGCGCACGCATATTGAAATGAGCGCAAGACGTACAGAGTGCACCGAATGTCGGGCTGCGCACAAACTTTGCCGGCGTCGCGTGAAACGCGATCCAACGTTTTTTAAAGTACCAACATTATGCAGTTTTCGCGTTCGTTTGTTTGCGTGTTTCGCGAAACTTTTATTTACGGCGTCTGGCGCGGAGACAGCGCCAAGTTTCCGCGGAAAAAGTTGCGCCGGAAGGCGGCGGCCCGCGTTTGTTTTTGCGAGAAAAGAAACGAGCAGGCCAATTTGTTGCTAACTGTTTGCATAACGCCGATAAATTGCCGTTCGAGCACCGCGACGGCCAATTCCGCGCTGATGGCGTCGCCCGAAAAAACAGGCCAATCGCGTGCGTAATCCGCCGATCCGTCTTCTAATTGATCGATAATTGGAATAACCCGAGCAAACGGGATTCATCAAGAGAGCGGCAGTTCCGTCGGGGCATGCAACATTTATTGTTTTCGACGTTCATCATCCGGCCTAGGGCTAGTGATGGCTAATGGTCGACTCGGTGTTGTTATTTTGGACGCGAAGGCAATAGGTGAAGCTAAGGCTTCGGTGACCTAATAAAAGTCGTGATCCAAACTGGGCTCTCGTAACTTAATTTCGCGCCGAGCAACACAAGTTTCGGATACCGTAATAGTAGGTTGTTTCGATTGAAATGTCGAGGGGGTTTCCGTAGGCGCCGAAATTGCGGAAGGCGAAAACGGATTTGGAAAATGTTTGGAAGTGTAGAAGTATATTTTGGAATTTTATTGAACCGATGGGAAAAATATTCGGCGATAGGATTAAAGTTTTTTGTCTGACTGAATTGTATAGTTAGAGAAAATTACACTCCTACAGCAAATGTCTTAATTTCAGATATATTTTTAAACACGTCTTGAAATGCGACGAAAAGCGTCTTAATTTAAGTCACTTTTCATTAATTAAGCCTTGTTTAATTTGATTAAAATTAAAATTTGAAAACATCCTTGATTAAAAAGCACACTTTTTAATCCAAGGATGTTATTTAAGAAATTAGATAAAATTTTTTTCAATTCGGGTACGATTCAAAAATTCTGAAAACAGGTCAAGGTGCAAGAAAAACATTAGCCACTTTTTCGTATTGTCTCCAAATTATCTTTGCAATATATAAACTTTGAATCCCTCGAAAAATTCTTACTAGATTCTAAAAATTTTGCAGGACTAGGAATCTGCTCGGAAATTCCAGCAATGTATTCTACCAATCCTCCACCGGAAAAATGTATTCCATCTCTTCACCTACGCCCATTTCCGCCGAAAATCGACCCGAATAACCCCCTCGAACCCACGACCCTGCTCCAATTACCTCCCTTTCCACCCCGCCATAAAAATTCGCGCCCCGCTAACTCGATTTCCCGGAACGCGATTAAATCTAAAAGCAATAACGCCACATTTAAAAGCGTAATCGCATTTGCCCTTAAAAGCAACGGGCCCGATGAAACGCGGCGCCGATCCATTCCGCGCATTACTCGCGTGGAAACGAGCCGCACGCACGACGCCCTCTTACCTCCGCCTCGCGCAGCCTCAGGTCCTCCAGCTGGTGTTCCAGCGGGTCGGCTCTCGTGCCGTTGTTCGGCGCACTTTTTTTCCACGCGTAAATTGGCTGCTGCGCCGCCAGGTGGTCCACGTTTTTGCCGACTTCCTCGATCTCGTTTTTCTTCCACTCGTTTCCGGCGTACTTCGGCGAGGACACCGCGGACACCGCAATGTACGCGTTTTTGGGCCGCGCGGACCCCTCCAGCGTGGTGCCGGACTTGGATGACATGGGGAAGGCCGTGACCCGGTGGTAGGCGAACTGTTTCCACTTGGTTGGCCAGGTGGACGGACTGCGCGAAGACTTGCCGAAATTCCACTCGTCGTGCAGCTTCGACGACCAAGGGTCATCGCGGTTCGATTTCGAGGACCAGATGTGCTCGGAGCCCGAGACCCGTCCGGGCCACCTGTTGGCCGAGTGGACAAGTTAAGCCTTGCGGTTCGATCCAAGTGAGAGGGACGTGTTCGTGAGGGTGGGAAGGAGTTACAATTTTTCGCGGATACTGAGAGAAAAGTTTCGTCACATTCAAGGACGGTGAAACAAAAAGTGGAGATAGTTTTAAAAAATGTGTGTAAAAGTACACGAAGTAATTGCCAGAATATCTGTAATTTGGACCGTCTAGTTCTCGAGACATTAATTATTGAAGAGTCAAAGCTTTAACGTTGAGTTTACTGAGCAAAAGAACTTCACTTTTTATTTATATGTAATTCAAATAAGATTTTGGGGTGAACAATATTTAAATAGTAGGTTATGAAATGGAGCCTGGATTGAATGAATGATGAGAAGATTTTTTACTATTGCAATTATCTGAGTGTTGCACTACTTAATCTGTAAGAAAGAAATGCCTATACTCACGACATGTCCGGCCGATCTCGTTGACCAGCTATGTCTTCTTCGTAGGAACCATCCGACTTCCAAGAATTCTTCTGCGTCCAGCTTTTCCTCTCCGAATTCATGATTCCGGACCAGGTCCTCGAGTCGTCGTCCACCTGCATGTTCTCCGGGTTACTCTGACTCAAGTTAACCTCCTGCTGTCCCTTGGCACTCATCCCCGACTTGGCTTCTTGGTCCAGACCCAGCTTCCGAACCAAATCAGCGTTTGGATTGTAGGTGTGACCGTTCTCGTCTTTGGGCCAAGGTTTCACACCAGGCAGCTTAAACGGCCACGTCGCCGGGTCAGAGGTCAAACTCGTCCAAGTCTTCATCGTGATCTTCGGCAGTTCGTTGCTTTCGATTCGCTCCTTGTCCCCGGAGCTCTTCAGTTCCGGCCTGTTTTTCATCTTCTGAATGGTTCGGTCATAGTCCCAGGCCTGCTGTTTCGACTTCACCTTCTGCTCCCAAGGATTGCGATCGATTTTGCGGTCGGACCAGTAGTCCTGACCACCCTGCCAAGATTTGTCCCAGTAATTCCAGTTCTTCGCGTAGTCCTGCGGTGGTTGCTGCCACGACCATTTTCTGGGTTCACTATCTCTATTGTTCTGCAAATTCCATGGCCAGCCGAATCTGGGTTGCGGTGCATAATCGACGTTGTCCAGTAATCGGTCATAGTCGTCGAACACTCGACCCAGGCTTTGCTGATCGGAATTCAGTGGCTCGTACGCCCGTTGCCCAGATTCGTAACTCCTCACCAGGGGAAGTGCTTTATCAATATGGAACAAAGAAAATACATATAGTAAATTCAGTTCTAGTTTTCTCTTTCATTTTCGACAACTTTGGTCGTATACCATTTCTTTTAATGTTTGAAATTACTGAAAGGGAAGATTTAGGTTTTTAAGATCTTTATTGAGTCTGGGTATTTTATTTGCTCTGTAGATGGAGCAAGCCCTGACCCCCGACATCGATTGGGAATAGTCTTATTCTTTGTTTTAATTAAAAATCTTCATCATCGCTTGTACACTTTGGCGAGGACTTTCCCGCTGCCGTCGACCAGATTCTATCCTCTCTCAAGCCCTCGTATCTTTTAACATTTAATAAGTACCGAATAGTCACTCTCCCTGAATTAGTTTCTTAATCTATTTACCAGCCCGAACCTCGCCATCCGTCTCTTGGTTCAAACTGCGTTACCGTGATATTAACATGGAAACGCAATTCTCCGGTTAAAAGTTCCGCGGCATAGTCGAACACACGTGTGCTCGAGTAAATCTTTCACGTCCAACGTGTGTTCTCTTGCGAAAAATTGAAAATTCATTATAAGAAAGTGTGAAATTATTGGGACGTGACTAATGCGATATATGACCGTTATATGAATTCTATATTCCACTAAGGAGAGATACCATTACCTCTGGCCTTATAAAAAGCTATTTTCGCGAATGTTTTCAGGAACAGGAATGTAGGTAAATTACTGGCAGTTTCACGCTCTTAAAATTTTAAGTTTGGCATATGTAGTTTCGTTGCTTTGAAACAAAAGGTTATGCAATGGTTTTATTTTCTTTAATATTGCAAATTCACTCTTTTATCCTTGGAAACTTGATTCCATAGGGTTCAAAGGATAGATTGAAAGGGAACATTTTGGAATCCATTTATTTTCTCTGACCTACTGTATCTCCCCTTAATGCGATGTATGTCAAACAAGTGAAAAAAATCTCCTGCGCTTGAAATACGAATTGTAACGGTGTCAGACCTCGTTCTCATGAAATACTTAATACTGGGACCCCAGCTGAAAATCGGCTCTACAACTTCAATTTCTGTTGGCTTCGGGGTTCCCTACCAGGGCGCAGCCCAATTCGGAATTCGATCTCCGACGAACTTTGTTTTATTTTACAGCACCCCACAGGAACGAAAAGAAAAATAATATCATTTGAACGGAAGAGGTACGGCGGTTTGATCGGGGAAGTGGTTGCGCCGGGATTGTGGAGTGCTCACCACCGTCATAAACAGCTGGCTGGAGCTGGGCGGCGCCGCTTCCGCTTTGGTGATTATAGACCTTTCCATAATGGAGTAGCCTCGGCTGGGAAAACTCCCGTTCGGCTTTAAGCTGCGGTTGTTGAGAATTCAGATGATCTTTCTGCGGCCCCGAATTGCGGCCTTTCGAGGGCAAATAGCCGCGAGGGTAGTCCTTCGCCGGGTCGGACCACGCAGAGTCGAAAAGACGTTCGGCCATCAGCTGCCAGGTTGCGCTGTCCTTATCCGCGTAAGTGGGTGTCGTCGCGGCGAATGTAGATGGCGTTGTCGTGGGGGGTTGTTTGTGTTTCCGGGGTCGCTTCTTCCGGTACTTCTTTCGGGGTGGTTTGGTGGCTGGTTTGGGGATATCATCGTGGATCGCCGGTTCCAGATTTTTCGGCAGCTGATTCCGTTTGCGAGTTACCACACTGGGCAGCTGCACATCGTTCTCCAAGTTGGCTGTAACAATCCAGAAAATGTTGAGATAATCAAAGCGTGATTGGGATTCCGACGGGGGGAGTTGGAGTATTGGCTGTTGCGTGATTTAATTAAATGGTAGGTTTGGAGTGATTTGTAACAGGTGTACTGAAATCAAAAAGTATTGATCTTCGAATTCAAGGTTCACTGTTTTAGTACAAGAAAATGTTCAAATACTGATCATTTACGATCCCATTTAACTTTTCATCAATTTCTTTTTTACTCAGGTTGAGATTACTATTTAATCGTTCGGTTTTCATGGCTCAATAACATTTTCCCCCGTACATGTGACATTGTTACAAAAAATGTTTTAGTTCTTTTCGAGTTTAACTTAAAAAATTATCGAAATGTTCGATTTCGATGTGGTTGAAGTTAACACTTTCGTTTGGAATGTGACAAGTGTGGTTCTGGGTTTTGACTGCGTTGGTGTGAGTTTGTCAAGGGTACATAATTCGGTGTAACCGTGTTATGAAGGATTGATGAAACTGGAAATGATGTATAATGCATGTCCTTCGTAACGCGTAAGAATGAAATATTTCTGAAGGAGTGGCAAAGCGAAATTAGGAAATCAAATTAGGTTAGCGGGAATTTAATTTAAATCGGAACGTTCATTAATTTTCGCGGAAGTTATCAAATATAACGATTCGAATAATAAGTTCTAATTATATAATCATATTCATGGATTTAAATTTCGCAAAACTTTGTGTTAATAAATGCGTCCGACTTTCACCAATTAGAGGGAAGAATTGTTTTACTTGAATTTCAATGAAATTGTCATCAAAGATAACCAAGTCCATGTAAAATTCAAAACTAATTAGACTCGGTTTCGTGGTATCGAATTCACTCGTATATGACTTGGCTTGATTAATTAAATTTGCGACTTTGTTTTAGTTGTACGACAAATTTTGATTTCGCGGCAGAAAAACACTCGAGTAAGAAACCCGCAAAGACATTGTAGTTATTTCGTGAAATTCGGCGAAACTCGCGTTTCGCAATCCGAATCAGATTGCGATCATTAATTATTTTCATTCAATTATCCGTAGTATGCCCCGCGATTAGTTTTACGCATTTGTGTAAACCATAAACACGCAGTATGTTTAATTTGCGCTCTCGAAACGTACGTGCGAATTCCGCAGATATGCAAATTTGCTGAGTATATACACTTGTTGTATGTGATAATTGTTTGAACCAACTAATTTTCAAACCAATTTTTTAATTTGGTCTGAAAATAGGGTGTAACTTGTATTTTCATTCATAAATGACTGATATGTAATTAACATCTGGAGTGTTATTGTGGTATATCGCTGCGGCGATATTGTGGCAAGCGTTTCCAGCAAGCGGTGTTTACTACAACAGTTTGCAGCACAAACCGAAGGATCGATTCATAATACATGAAATTTCCATGTTACCGGAACTTGTTAGAAACATTTGTTTGAATTCGTTTAATTTAATTCCTTCGCGAATGCTTCTATAAAGTTCAGCATTTACCACCACAATTTAGACAGGTATATAGTGTGATTCAACTTAAACGTCAAGTATTGTATTTTTTGCGGCAGTATCATAACCATTCTCGATTATCAGGGCACCATGCAGATTACCATGGTAAATTTAACGGGGACAATGCGACAGAATTCGTTGTTGACTGGACGACATTTGCATTCACGTATTTTGCTGCGGTCATTTCAATTCTCATTCGCGCGACGATATCGTTGCGATATTGCCATACGTTGCCATGATTTAAATGTTAATCCTTTTTCCGATTCTTCTTTGAACAGATTTGAAAACAATGTCAGCGTGACGATCTTTAAAATTGCTATGCGAAGAGAAATGTGTTCTGATATTTAAACTCAATATGTATTACTAAAATCGAAAATCGTTACACTTTACACATTACGTATCCTAAAAAAATTACATTTAAAAAAAGTATAAATTATCCATCTTTATATAAAAATTTTTGTAGCTTTATAAACGAAGTTTGAAGTATTCATGAACCTGAAAATTTATTTGTAATAAATAAATCATATATTTTTTTAACAAATTTTATTTATTTTAAGGGATATTTTTAATTTGTTTCGAATGAAAATTTTAGTAGGTTCGTATACAAATATGACTTTATTTGATTCAAATAAATTGAGTTATTTGAGGGTACAAGAAATGCAAATGTTTAACAACATTGATTCGAGTCCTGTAAAATTTTATATAAAAAAGTAAAAATTATGTAATTAAAACTGGAGTAAAATAAATGCAGTGATTGAAAAATTACAAATTTTAAAAATATGGGTAATAATATCTCTTCAAACGGGCACCGTGGAAACGTTCATAGTCAGAACAAAATAATGATGTTTTTATTGTGTCAGTGAATCAAAGACATTTAATTAAACTGTGAATGAAATCATGTTAGTTTTCAAATATTCGGTAATTTAATTATCTTCAGTTTTTAACGTTCAATATTTTGTTTACAGTCATTATTTAAAATTGTTTGTTAGAACGTTACTTAATTTACTGTTGCTTGAATGGAGTTCTTTGTTCTTTAAGCTTTCAAATTGCCCCATTTCACTGTGCTCGTAAATTTCTTTTGCTTGTTAAGGCTCTGGCATTATATAATATATTCGATCATTTAACAAAAAATTTCACTGTGGTTATTTAATTAAAGATTTTCACGAAATATAGAGATTCGTTTTATAATTTCTTAGAATCCAGCTTATATTTGCTGATATTTAATCTGAAGATTAATAATGATAATTTAATATTTTTTCCTGCATAATCACTCGTTAACGTTTCATGTCACGAATCCTGAAAACGAGTTCCATACATTCCTCATCCATTTGGATCTTTTTATTCAATTCGAAATAAAATATTCTGAATGAATAGCAATTTTTATGCGAAACCATATCGTGTACTTTTCATAGGTATTAGCAAGTAATACAAACTCAGTAATAAATTTAATTTTTCTAAAATTAAATTTAACTTACTATTCAACCATTTCTAAAATCTGATTGCGTAATTTTAATTCGTAAAAGAAAAAATTTATCGAACAATGATTTCAGTGCCATCTTTAGAGTCATAATAAACCTAGCAAATGTTGTAAGTCATTTCTTTCATTTGAAACAATATCCGCGGAACAAATTTCGGAAATCCCCGAACGTCAGGACGTTCGAACGCGAATCTTTCACCGCAACGCGTTTTCTTTCGCATCACCTAAATTTTCCCTTGCCTAACATACCAATCCCCGAGCCATAACTTAGCCCAGACTCTTCGCTCCAAATGTATTAACTCCAAGCATATCGACACATTCAACAGGTCTTCCCGCAAATGACAAATCCGCGTCATTTTTCGTCGCAACCGCCCTCCTCCCTCGGACGGATAAAGCCCGAAACGAAAAATGGCTCGCCTAATAAAGTCCCGCCGAAAACTGCGGTAAATGATCGCGCCGCGAGTAAACAGCATTAACGTTTAATAAGCAGCAATCATTTATTTGGAGAGCGTAATCTTATAAGCCGCGGCGCGGACTGCGATTTCACCGGGGCCGCGAATTATTTCGTAATGCCGCCATTGATCACGCTCATAAAGTACGCTACATTAACCTTAGTGGGGCCATTAATCAGCGATCGCAGCGCTCGCTATTAAGGTTCGCTATTGTTGACGCAACGGGGATGGGATGGCGCCAGAGAAATCGCGACGAAAAGTGCGGCGGTGGGAGGTTACACGCATATGTAGAAATTGACTCTGGGAAAGCCTTAGAAACTTGCGAGACTTACCACTTTCACGCTAGAAAATCACGAACAAATCTTGCAAGAAAATCGTGAAAAATGTAAGGCTCTAACTTTCGGTAAACTAGACTAGAAAAACATATAATCCCTCAGATAATAAATCAACGATTTTTATTGAGGCGAGAGAGGGGAAACCTAAGAAATTTTTTGTTACTGTAAGACATTTTTTTTAGTTACTGTTTGCAAATCGTTCTGATTCTTTTCTATTTTTGTTCAGTCATTTTTCATTTACTGTGTGAGTCTATGTTTTGCCCAAATTTCAGATTCAACCGATGTGCAACACGCGTGGACCACTGTTGGAAGAGCGCCACACTGCATTACAAACGAAATGCGTTTCCGGTTTAATAAATCAATATCGGGACACTTCATATTAAATTATTAGGTGATTGCGGTTATTGGCTTTGCGCGTACTTTTCATCTGTATTGTCGTGCGCGCGCGATGAAATATTTATGATGATTGCATGTTCCGACAAAATTTCGCGTAATCGCATTTCCGAGCGCGGAAACGGTAGGTAAGGACTTGCGTCGAAGTTGTTCGTTATTTTGCAAGCAAAAAGTAGGTAAGGACTTGGGTCGAAGTTGTTTGTTATTTTGCAAGCAAAAAGTCGATTTTTGTTCGAGAAATCCGTTGAGGAAGATCGACTCATGTTTTGAACGAGAAGAAATTTTCTCGATTGTTCGAAAAGTTTATTGCAACGGGTCGACTGATTCGAAATGAGTGCGATGTAACGAAAATTATTTAAATTCTACCACGCTGTGTAATATCGAACAACGTGTATTATAAAAAAAATGTTAGCGAATAGATTTCGGCTTTAGTTAATGGTAATTACTCTAAAACTATTATATATTATTTTTAATCTATCTCTTGGCGTAAAATTTGTCGATACGTTATTTGTCGAGTAATCTGCGATGGAAGATTAATTAATTTTGAATATCTATTTTCGGAATTGAAGTTGATTTAATAGTTCGAATAATTAAGAATTAATGTTGTAAATCTAACGGTTATTATTTACGAAAGTCTGTTTGTCGTGATGTCAACATTAAATTAACGTTCAAATGGAAATGTGATGTTTTAATTATTAATAATTGCAGTGTTGGTTTTTACAGGTAATTATCTCCATTATTTAATGTAATACAGTTGTTTTAATTAATGTGAATAACATATGACTTTTCTGCTTTATAAGTACAAAATATTGTGTGTGTCGTTTAAAAGTTTAACAAAAAAATCAAGTAAAATAGCATTGTTTAATTAACGTAGACTACAACTGTGCTCTTGCGAATGTTTTTCCCGATAAATTAACGTCTTCTCACTATAAAGATGAATTAAGTAACATTTTTATAAACAATGTATAAAGTCTGAGTCCATGAAATGTTTTTGCTCCAAGTGACTGCTATAAAGCTGATCCAATTAAACTTTTTTAATCCTTCTTAGATCGTTATAGGATTTTCTTTTATCACGAAAGAATTAATACATTTTGCGACGTTCGTTACATTCAAAAGTAATTTTGAAAATAATTGACAATGTATATTTATCCATTCTAACATTAAACCAAAGCTGATTGTCTTTAGTAAGAGTTTATTTATGCAGAAAGGTAGGTAAGTACTGTAATATAGTTCGCAAATCAAAATACATTTTTATAATTTGGAAGTTTGGTAAAATTGTTGATATCTTTTTATAATTATCAAAACTTTAAATGTGAAAAGACACATAGTACAGTTTTTGAAATTTCACATACGTGTTCCCTAAAATCATAATTACACGTGCGTGAATTAGTTCTTATATTAAAAAAAAATTAAATCCCTAACAAAAATCCTAACCACGAAAGGAACTTCTCAAACCAATTCGGAGCCGCAGTGCAAATAAATTTCGCCGGCTCCTGTTTTCAAATTACGAACGCCGCTTTTTCCCATCCACTCGTTCCCTCTGCCTCCAATATTTACTTGAACTGAAGCGATTTTGGCAGGGTTCGGTCCTTTGCCTTGTAAGTAGCAACGGAACGATGTGTCGGCAATACCCTGAGCACTCGACACATACGAACATCATGCATTTCTTCTTTCCATACGGTTCCATACAACATTGCTTGCAAAGTTCAACCAACCAACCAACCGCCCAAGAATTCCGCGGAAAAGTATTTTCAATATTCGCCCAACAAGAAACCTTTGACGAAAATTAAAAATACATTTGCCGAACCCCCCTCTTCCCCCCCCCCTTATCTGCATGAACCCCGCGTGCACTTTCGTCCCTTTTGTGCGGCCTCAATTATATTTGCAAGCGTCACCCGAAACCCCTCCAATTGATAGAACAATCCTCAGGACCGGAGCATTGCTGCTATAAACCACTTTTACGACTCGCCGTTAAAGCCAATATTTAACTACCGAAAGCCGGTCCGGCGTAAACGTCGAAAAGCTTGATTACTTCCGTAACGGCGTTTTAATAATCGGAAGGACGCGGCCCTCCCGTTGGGACGACGGCACCGGGGGTTACGTAAAGCGATATCTCGCGAGCTTCAATTAAAACGCGAGATAATGGTTCAATTAGAGGAGAGGCGGAACGCATTGGTCTGTGGCTGTTCAGCAGAGTTCAAAAGAAGCGGAAGCCGCACGGGGAATTTCGGGATGAAAAGAAGCTGAAGGAGTAGATGGCGGCATTATGGCCCGAGTAATTGAATCAATTTCGCTGGCATCCGTAATTGGTCGCTTTTCGAGTCAATGCGATTTTATAACGACTGAGAAGCGGGGAACATACGCCGGGTATTTCGGTGTACATGGGGAAAGGAGGTATTGGATATACGGCTATGAATTTGGGTACATTTGTCGATGTAGATTGTGTTTCTTAGTATTTATTTAAGCGGACCGTCCACCGAAAACGTATCAAGATCTGTTTAACCATTTTTACACACTAAACTTGTAACGCTGGGTTGCAAACTAGAACAAAAAAGTTGGCAAAGTTGTGACTGTTTGAAGATGTGAAAAAAGTTGTAGACATTTGGGTTTAAATTCTGCAGCTATACGTAATACATTGCAGTAAAATTTAGTCAAACGTATTATTCTTAATAGGCCTTAGTATTGATTTTTACAAATTAAAATATCGAATATCATAAGTAATATAAATGTTTGTGTCAGGAATTGACTTTTGGCCAATTTTGAAATAACTTCTGCTTTGGTGTCATGGCTTCTGTTTTTAATCGAGAATAATATTTCATTGAGAATAATATATTTTGTAAACGGAGTCACAAAAATCGCGAAAAAGACGTTTTTACGCAAAAAATCAATTGTTGCTTGACTTTCAGTCTGGCAATAGTATGTTATTTAGTATGATAACAGGTTGGCTCGCGATCATCATCCAGATTTCAAATTTTATATGAAAAGCAACATTTTTAAGAATATAAAAAAGATTACAACTTCTTGGTTTTCCATTATTGCCCTTATGTAACAAAATATAAATCATTTTTATTTTCTGTGTAGTAGTCTCCTCAGACGAGGAGACGTGAAGAAAAGAAGTCGCATTATTCGGTAACGGCAAGTGGGCCATCATTATTTTTTCCGTTCTTCTTGCCGTTACGTCGCGTCTTCCATTTACATAATTTTGCATCGCTCGGCGGCTGTCCGGTTGCTAAGTACGTTTTGGTAGCCGGAAAAACTAATGCCGAATGCGACAAAAACGCGCGCACAAACGAGCGCGGAATACGTCTGTGAGCTTTATTACGGAAGTTTTAATGTGCAAATTATTTTTAAATTTTCAAGTAGCGGAGCAAAAAGTTTCCTTCGCCTGGCCTTTGTTTCGCAGCGAATATGCTGAGGCGCGCAAAACGCGCTCTAATTATGTGTTTGTTTGCGACGCCGAGATCAAGTGCGTTCGCTGCGAAAGCACGATGTGTGCGACGAAATGTCGTGCGAATGTAACCGGAGTGCAATTATTGCGCGAAGTGAAAGAAAAAAAACGAAGGAACCCGGTTAATCCGATTAAACGCGTCCGTTCCGGAAATGCACTTCCGGTATCTTTATTGTGCACTTCCAGTCTTCATTTTATCGGGCAGACTGATTTAACAGTGACAGCTAATTCGGTTTATGTGTTTTTACGGCGCACTTTTTCCATCGCAAATGAGCGCCCGACGAAACGATGACTTTGTCACTTACCGAGAAAACGGTGAACGCGCAGCCATCGGTCGGGATCCTCCGCGATTTTCAGCAGAAGTTTTAATAGATTTTCAGTGACAGCTGCTTCCTGGAATAATGCATTATTAATTTAATTTTATTATTCATTTTAAAATTTCAGCGCGCAACTCATTTTCGCTAATGCAAAACTTGGCGGCGCTGGGACTAAGAGACAATTTCGGTGAAACACGAAATCCGCATTTGCTGAAACTTAACGGTTTTATCCGACGTTGTTTTTAATTAAATATCGCACGGTTTGTTAGCTGGTCTTTCTGCATGGAAAAATCGATTTTCGCGCGGTTCGGGGACATTTTATCGTTCAACGCGATCGATGTTAATTGCAAACAAACAAAAAAAATTAGGAACTCGGAGAAACAGGTAGAAATTCGAAATGAAACAAATCACGGCGAATCAGCGATCCACGCTCTTTGATTCGCGTGGCACAATAATTTTTACAACAAATCGGAATCTCTCGGGATTCTTGCTCGTTTCGAATGAAACTGCTTGAAAATTAATTTTGTTTCGGTCAAAAGGAACGGAATCAATTCGTTCGGATTCATTGTACCTTGCGCTGATTCATTGCACTTTGAGTAGCCGCTAAATTTAAATTGAACGAACAAAAGTCGAGTGAGCAACAATGATGATTTAAATTGGATCATTGACATTTTTAAATAGTTCCGAGATTTAGTACGAGACACATATTTACGCCTTTTAACGCCAATTTTAGATCACTATTTTGAGTAAAATATTTGGTTTCTGATACCAAATATGCAAAACTTCATTTCATTCATTTTAATGAAAGGCAAAAGTGTTTACGCTCCGCTATCTATAGAAGAACGTTCTGTTCCGTTGGGGAGCGGAAAACTTTCGACAATCATTCTGCACATGCGGAAAACTTTTCGCTTCAACTCCAAATCGTTCTGCTGCGGAACGATTTTAATTATGAATAAATTCAATGGTGGTTGAAATTTTTGTAGTAGGGCTGTCATCGGTTTGTAGGTTGTCTCTTTGGGTGCCGAACGAAAATCGAAGTTTAAATTTTGGTTTTTGGTTCTGTAGTGGTATGTCATAAACTTTTAAACAGATTTGTATTTGGCCTGATTGAATAATATATGCAGCACTATTTTTCATTTTTGAAATACCTTCCAATTTACTGAAAAATGCCTCTTGAAATAAGAACTTCTTCTTCCAAATCATACGTTATTTACTTCAGAACATTTTTATTCCAATCCAGACATACCACCCAATGCAACCATTGACTTTGGGTAAGAAAAACAATTTTGCCTCACAATCAAAAATATTATTTTTCATCGACTTAGCATACTCTTAGTTTGCAAAATATGTTTTGAATTGTAACCAATATTCTATTTCTGCAAAAAATGATTGTAATTTCCCCTAAAAAAGGGACAGTTCAAAGTGACATTCTTTTAATCCGAAAATTATTTCATTGCCTAAATAATTTTCGAAGATTAATACAAATTTTTTTAATTATCTTCCTTTCGTTACAAAGTTAATTATTTTAAAAAATCTTCCAATCCAAAAACTTGCTTTTCTCAAAACCACACTTCTTCAACGAAAAAGAGATTGTTCCGAGCGGACTTGACTCCCAAGGAGCCGGAAATCATTCTTTCATTTTGCCTCGATTCCACGTCACGTTCCAGAAAAGCGCCCGCATGCACACCGCGAACCAACTCGCGAGACCAAGTTGTCAAATGTGCGGATAATTCGTTGCCCGGGGTATACTTTTTCGGGCGAATTTCCCTTAATATTTGCATACGAAAAATTGGTCCGGCGCGGCGGCATGAAAAATGACTTGGACTACTTCCAACTAAGTTCCCGGCGAGACGATGAGACAAGAAACATAAAGTGTCCGAAGTAGTTTACGACTTAATACGAGCAGCGTAGTCGACATACGTGCGCGCTCCGAGGCACATTGTTTGAAATTTCTCGCTCAAGTAGAAAACCGATTCAATTTGTAAACTTCGCGAGCGCCGCTCCTTTTTCCGCGCGCGTTTTTTGCCCCTCGACTGACCGCCATGCATTTCTCTGCGTGTGTGATTGCGCACAACAAATCGTGCCACTTAACAAGTAAAATTGAAAGATTCCGCTCGAGCGGCGCTTATTCGGATTTATGTCTGACGCTGGCATGATTATGATCGCGATTATTCTTCGCTGCGGGGCTCCCCGATTCGACCAGGCAGAAAAAAGTGTCACTTCGCGTCTTCGAGGATTCGCGACGACGAAACTAATCGCACGTCTTTCTTTCACCGTCAATCTTTCAGGGGAAAAATGCTTACGTCAATTTAACGTTTTAAATTAAGTAAAAAGAGTCGTCCTGGATCGATAAGACCAATGGGGGACATTTATATCGTTTCGCAGTGTAAACTCAATGTTGAATGATGTATTTCGTCGGTTATTAAGAAAGAAGTTGAAACATTCGGTTTTGATCGAAATCTGTTCACAAAACTATTTCAATCCCATTAAAAAATATTTAGATAATTTCTAAACGGATTTTTACTAGGATAGAAGCGATTTATTATTCGAAGAAAACATTCATCTTTGTGCTTAGAGAAGAATCTTACATAAAGTGTTCTTGTGAAAGTTTGCATGAGATCGTTTTTAGCAGTTATTTCTGAGTAATTTCGCTTAAATAATAATTTATATTCACAGAGTTTTTGATTTTCAACCGAGGGTTGCAAATGAAGTGTTTTCATTTGCAACATTTCTGCAGTACAAAATGTGTTTAACTGCTTTTAATTTTAACTTATCTAACCCATTCAGAACACTAAGAGAGTTTTCCAAATTAAAACAGAAGTGTTTTAAATGAAAACGTTTCCGTTAGCAGTGATTGTAATAAATGTGTTTTACAATCTCAAATTCAATATCATACAAGAGCATTCGTAAATACTTGAACGCAGCACAACTTCAGAGTGTTTTCATAACTTAAAGGACATGAATCTCATTATGATATTACAATTTTCTTATTACCGTCCATTTATATAATTAGTACCATCAAAGGAAATTTAAATTTCTCGATTTACGTTACATAGATTTTGTACAAGAGAATGTTACGATTAAATGTTAATATCAAAGACGAATTTTCTGGAAATACCGTGACACTATGAAGCTGAAACTG
>JABFPB010002649.1:0-19413 GCA_022817645.1 Ceratoteleas bidentatus
CGTACCCCATATAAAATATCTTGTGCCCCATGTGGTACAAGGGTGGCATGCCAATGTTGGCATTTCATGGGCAAGGCGTTACAACCCCTCATGGGACCCTTCAACATTCCATGTTTATCCCCATGTGGGGCCAAACGTGGAATGGGGCATGCCTTCATGGGTCCCAATTTCAGCCCATATTCAATTTCTACTAGGGAGGAGATTCCTCGAATTTATTACTTATTAAATGTTAACATTAGATCGCTGTTTTATTATAATTAAGCTAGAGGAATAAACTTTAGAATGTTCATACATTTCTTCAAAAATTGTCTGTTACATTACGTATAAAATAAAACAAAGTTCATATATGTCTATCAGTTCCTAAATAATATAATATTCTTAAAAAATGTTGTAAATTATGTATATTTATGGCTCTGGTAGAATCGTAATTAAACTCGTAATTTGAACTGATCAAAATATTCTAACTTTGAACATTTCAGAGTTCAACTGTGATTATGTTCTGTCAATTCATATTGGATAAGAAACGTTAGAACAAAATACTGCTTACTCTGATTCTACACTGAGAAAAAAGTGTAGTTGGGCCAGTTCCGACAGTAGTGGAAAATAAAGTACTGTTGGAGTTTGGGTAATTCCAAATCGAAGTTAGTCAAGCGCCGTCAAGTGGACACAAAAAAAATCTTGTCGAATTCACAGTCCTTCTAGTGAGTGCTGTCACATGACTTGGTTTTGTAGTTTTCATTATCATGACAACAATGCAGGACTTTCATGTTATAATGTTTTTTAAGACCGTAGCATCAATAATTTTCCCTCACTCCGGGCGGGAATACCCTCATTCCCGCCCTGATGGGCGGAAATGTGGGCTTCCCGCTCCGTCGTAAGGGAAAATATCGTACACACTACGGGGGAAATTTCGATTTCTCACTCGTTCTTTCCAGAACTCGGCTTCGCCTCGTTCCGGAAGTTCACTCGTTTCGAAATATGAAATTCCCTCCCTAGTGGTGTAATGTATTATTTCATATTTTTCGAGGAATTTCTACCGGGGATTCAACGTCAGACCAAAATGACAACAGTACGGCATCGATATGCCGCGAGGCTGGCAACAGTGTGGCATCGATATGGCAGGAGTACTGCAACTGTATGGCAACAATTTGGCTCGCGATAATGACCCAGCCTTGTCGCAGCCCTCCCTGCACTACAAAAACAGGTGTCTTTTTTAAGACATTTTTGGAACAAAGACATGAAAACCGTCTCAAACGAAGATTTTTTCTGATGAAAAAGACACTAAAAGTGTCTAAACGTTTTTTTCGAACACTTTATTTTCTCGTGTGCCATCTCGTTGCCATATTGGTGCATAATTCGTGTTCCATCGGAAAGGACTTATTCTCACATATCAATCAAATTCCCAATACGTGCCATTTCCCTTCAGGACCCATCCTTTCTCTCCCTCAATTTTCAAACTTTTTTCATACACAACATTAATTCTCAAGCGCTTATCTCAACTCCGTCAATGATTCGAATAAAGCTCACAACCGCCACGAGATTTACGATCTCCCGAGGTGATCGGCAGGTCCACGCGATTAAAGGTCGAATTAGTAACGCGCAATCGATCGATGCGGGATATCGACGGGGCAACACTTGTCTCACGCGCGCATCAGAAGAATACGCGCGTCGAGCCTCCGGCATTTCACTAATTAACTTTTTCTTTCGTGCAATTAACTGCACATAAACACACGATCCGCACGTCGAATGAGAACAAACGCATGGAAAATGGGGCCTAATTATCCGGCTAATTGTGCGCGCGGTGTTCTTCGGTGACCCACTTGCGGGCCGCGCCGATGGTCTCTGTCCTCCTCGAAATCACGACTCGATGCACGACCTGCTATCCGTTATCTCCGCTTGGCTGGCTGCGGACATGTATCCTTACGCAATGTTAACTACAAGACGGAGTCCTGGCCGTCCCTTTGCCACTCGCACAACAGAATCACATTCTCGTCCCTTATCTTCCGCGTCCTATCCCGCATTACCCGACGTACTCACACGGACGAGTACGCACTCAATCGCACACAAACAGGAGCATACGTCGACACGTATGGACACACACAAGCCTTCCCAGTTCATTGATTAATGTGTCTCGCTTAACAAGATCGACGCTCGAAATAGAGCGGACGATTATTCGCGCAGTTACGCCGACAATTTTTCAACACGCGGGGCGATCCGCCGCAACAATTCACGCCTTTTTTCACAATTATCCGGTAAACGGAACATTCCAGCTAGGCGTCAAAGCTAATTCGATTATTTCAAGGCAGGGCTTGGTGTATGGAGACCCTGGGACGAAAGTTGGACCGTACGTACTATGATGATAAAACTGTATCGGATACACTACAAAAACAGGTGTCTTATTTTATTTAAAAAGACACTAAAAGTGTCTAAACGTTTTTTTTTCGAAGACACTTTGTTTTCCCGTGTACCATGACTATATGGAGCCATAGTTTTAACAAAGTATATATCATAGTTTTAACCATGGGAAATTTCGCACAACATTGTACCCGATAACGAATTTTATATTAGAAGTTATCCCATAGTATTCCCCGATAAAATTAGATATATATTGTACAGATATTAGACGGACATTCATACATAACATAGATATGTACATATAATGTACGTATATTATACATATACTAAATGTATATAAAATTTATGTTCTATCAGGGTTCCAATTAGAAATCCATATAAGGTAGTATTCCATGTAAAATTCCATAAGAGATTGGTATCCCATACGCTTTTTGATCAAATTTGGGCCCTTATTTGGCGAAATTCGGTCCGAAAAGTGGACCTCATTGGGCTGCTCGACTGAAATTGAATTCAGATCAAAGTGGCTGCAGACTGGACACTCTGCGGCTTACTGCAAACAGTAATCCGCTCTGGAAACGTGAAACATCTTTGAATACGCGAATTAAATTGAGTTCGTCTGCGTGCGAGCGAGTTTCACATTTGGTAGATTTGGTCACCGAAATCTGTGAGAGGTTGCTATGCCGAGATATTATCGCTTTCTCATTACCGACCGGCTGTTAGCCAATACACTGTATTATACATTATTACTCGGGTGATGTTGATGGGTTGCGGTAATTATTACAAAGGCTCGCTCTTTAGTCACCGATTTGGGCTTTTGTAAAGCGAAAAATTCGCCGTCCTGCGTTTTGAAAAATACCCAGCATTTCGCCGGTAATGGACGGAATGGCTGAAATTTCTTTTGTCGTAAAAGTGCTCTCTTCAGTCATCGGACGAACAATGTTTCGCAGCACGTGAAACGGATGCAAATGGCCAGGGAAATGTAGATGTTGTATTACAAAATAATGCGATGCAAAATGCGTATCATAATCAGTTTGAACAAGTAACAATGTCGCTTGAATAATGCAGCGCACCTAATCATTATCCATTACTGGGAAAGCAGCCTCCAATTACGACTTGGCTTAAAATAGTTGATGTTTTAAAAAGATAAAACGCGGTCTTACTTGCGCCGATAAGGCGCCTTTGAGGATCCGCGTCGCAGCTTTACTTTTACATTCTGTTCGAGTTTGGCCAAGTGCTTCATACTGTTAATTTGCGTATCTCGTTGCTGGCCTCGTAAAATTTATAGACGATGCTACATTATTTAAAACGACTGTTGAGCACAACTGACGCTGTCAAAGGATTTTCGGAAACTTTTAATGTCCCGATCGACGCGGAATTCTAAAAAGGTTACAACCTGTTTGATTATTTAGGTTAACGGCGAAAAACGTTTGCACGGTGGATCGATAAAAACCGCTCGATTTATCATTCGGTAAATGGCATAGTCGCCTTAATTGATGTCTTTATTTTTTAATAGGTCGCCGCGCTTTGAATATTCAAAACGATCGTCTTCAAGCATTATCCGCAGATGTTGCCCACCGTGCGATAAAAATTGCACGTAACTCCCATATGGCATGCCAAATAAGTCATTCGTGCGCGGAAAATGGAGGTTCGCGGCATAGCGAATCTCCAATTTTTCGGCCACTTTTTAGTTAGGTCAGATCATCAATTTCGCCAAGTTTTTTCAGCGTTTTCTTGCAATTTCGTTACTTTTATGTTTTCCTCGCATGGTTTATAGCAATAAGTGACTCAACGTAAGGAAGTGCAAATAATTGCAATCTAAAAGTGCACATTTGTCCCGATAGCTGAGACTTAGATGAGGCCGTACATTTCGACAGTGCTACCTTCCCGACTCTAAGACTCTTACACCTGATCCAACCGAGCTGGTATAAAAGGCCATTGAAAGGTGATTTGTTCGGCTCAAGCAAGACAAATCACGCAGGAAACCCGAAATTACACCCATACAGAAAAAATTAATGTGACGTCTTATACGAAATCTGATATAAGATCGTATAAATGTAAATGTAACGAGTTTGTTAGTACATTTGGAGTTCACACGTCATATGAGATTCATTTTAAGATCAGGCTGAAGATATGATGAGACAATTTAGAAGATTAGAAAGTTAGTTTGATAAACCAGTTTCTCATGACGGGTCTCATATATTATATCCCTTTTTAGGTTTAATGTATAATCTCTTTTGGTTAGGAACTTTTTGTCTACCACACGTGAAATGTCGTATATAAAATGATATGAGACGTATGAATATGTAATTTCAAATAACTCGTCTTAATATCATATGATGTTTGAAAGTCAGTATGAATAAATTTGTGATACTTCTGAAAATCAATGCTGAGGCATCGTAGCATCTTACGTTCTGGTACGTTTCGTAAAAAGATGTAATATATACAACTTACAATTACGACAACCCCCGGTGAAAAAATGTCGTTTGGAGTACAATATGCAATCCCATAGTAGTATAGTAGTTTTCACCAGTACCCCATAAAGGATATCTCAAATGGAATACCGTACGGGAGAGTATGTCAGGTAGAATTCTGTTTGGGAATCCACTTCATGAAAAATTGCATATGAGATACCGTCCCATTGAATTTCCTGTGGAATAAAATGTTATTAAATGTCCTACATGGCTTTGGCAGGACGTCATTAATTAAAACCAATATAATTTATAGACATTCAAAGACCGTTTTCAGTGAGATATTGGGGCTGTTCGAATCACGAGAAAATTTGCCGACGAAAATCGCACAAACCTCGGAACTCGTTCGGTGGTCATCTCGAGCGTGACCGTGGCGATTCTGGCGTGACCGATGGCAGGTTTGGCAGCAGTTGCGTCGCTCATTCCAAGACGCCACCGCGAAACGAGCGCCTCTTCCTTAGACTTTCACCACTCGCATTGTCTTTGTCATTACGCGCTTCGTCCCGTAAAGAACAATACGCGCCTCGTCATCGTCATTACTCTGTCCCGTGCGTGATCGTTCCCGAATAATAACCGGCAGCGATCCATGATTCATGCACTCATCTGACAGCGTGACACACGACAGAGCTTTCTCGTTCGAAGCGTCCTTCGTTGCGCGAAACTCGCGGCTGCCACTTACTTTTTCATGCCGGATCCGACGGCTCATCAGTCAGCACACGTCGCCGAAATCGCGAGATATTCCACCGAAGTCGCGCAACTAAATTTATTTCACTTCAGTTCACGATTTCCAGGGATCGACGATTATGGGAGATGAGCCTGTTAAAAATGAGCTGGGGATACGGATAAAAGTAGATAGATATTTTGGATTTAGGGGTGAAACCTGTAAAGCTTTCTGGGTGATTGTTCTCGAACAATTTTGATTTTACACAGAGCTAATTTAGAGAGTTTAAGAAAAATGGACATTTTTTATATTTGTTTACTTTTTGGTCAACACCATTGCGTTTGCAATTGGAACCCCCCTAATCTGGAAACTAACTTGGTCATAGTTAGGTTTTTGTTATTATGATATGTTTTAAAAATACTCAAAATTATCGAATTCAAACATAGTCATATTTATAATTATACTAAACGAATTCCTACTCGTTAACAAATAATTCAGAAAAATTGTATCCAAAATTATAAATTCTTTACTTGTCATCTTCGTCCGGTATCTCTTTCGGTCAACTCGGAATTGCAGTTTTAAGTTCAGCGAATACTCGAACTATTGTCGTACTTTTTGATCGTAAAATATTGTTTCAAAAAGTGTGAATAAGAAATAGCTCTCTACAGTTTTCGACGATTTTACAGAAGTGATTGCGAAAGCTGAATTACAATGCGCAACGATTGCAGCCACTCGCGTCGCCGGAAGTGACAGTTCTGCAACTCGCTTTTTTCGCGCAACGTCCTCGATACAATGTCCACGCGTCGCAAACCAAAGAAACAAAGTGCCGTGATTATCTTTCGTTTTCATTCGGATTCGCTGACGAAACGCTCGGCGCAATCGCTTATTCGCCGGGCATTAATTGATTATCAATTCCGTGATACTTGCGTTTCGCGGCCGAGGCAAATTCAGTTTATCATTGCGAGTGAAAAATGGGGTTTTAAACTGACGAAAGAGGCATGAAAGAGTCGTAAAAAAGAGTTACGATAAGGTAATCGTGCATTGCCGAACATTGTTCACAATACGTTTATCTGGCCGCTGTCTTCAGCTTTACAGAACGGAACGGAAGTATTCTCGTTTCCTACTTTTTAATTGCGTTAACGATGATAAATCTTTACAACTATAATTGGCACTCCGCCTTCGCATAACGCATTAAGATTTCATGATAGTAATAGAAGTTTAATTACTCGTTCAATGACACTTATGTTGAATTAATCTTTTATCGCAGTGGTCGTTATCGTTTTGAGCAGTACACGTTATTCCGAGCGCAAGCTTTTATTTGCGGCTACTTAAGCGTGCAGTAAATTTGCGCGATTATCATTTTCTATAATCGGAGTTATCGTTTCGACTTCGGGGAGAGAAATCGGAGAAAAAACGAGCCATTAATTCTAATGTGTTCGGCACAATCGACTGATTGCGAACTCCCTAGTAGAAATTGAATGGGCTGAAACGGGGTTTGTAACGGTGCGCCCAGCTTGGCCCCACTTGGGCGATGCTGAGCGATGCTACACAAGTGGGGCTAAGCTTAGCGCACCGTTACAAACCCCGTCTCACCCCATGCAATGTCTACTACCGCGAAAGAACAAGATGTCTATTGAACATATATTAGATGGATATTCATACAAAAAAATAGATATATACACATAATACGTATATTATACATATATTAGGTATATATCAAATTAATGTTCTATCGGGGTAGGGCTGCTTAGGAAATACAATAAACTGGTTTTAATGGCGGTTGAAGGAAAACTCGCGTGTCTCTTGAGCAAAGTATCCGCTAACCTCTCGAGGATTTTATTAGATATCGCGTGTAAACCGGATTTAGGTGTTTAACGTTATCCGCGTAAATACCAAATTCTTGGGGGACATTTTGAAAAGAAAATTTTTCGTCACGCATCCGTCTGCGGTGTACAGATAGCACGTTATATCGCAGCGAAACAGGTTCTGCCACGCGCAAAAATGTTCGATTCGAAGCCGGGATTTCGCGGAATAAGTGTTCCTCTGTTAGCGGAGATCTTTATAATTTTTCGCCGATCGAACCATAATTTCGCTGGACTCATTTGTTGGTGCGTTAATCAACCCTCAAGATAGCGCACGTGGTACTTCCTAGTTTGTTAGGCAACTCTCATTTAAGATGATTTTCCAGTTAGATCTTTCAGCCGAAGTTGCAGTTAGGTTCCAGAAGTACAGCTCTCAGTTGGTGCAACTATCTAATCATGATTAATAACGACGCGGAATATGAGGTAATTATTAGAATATTCAAATGATTAAGGTACAAAATCAATAAACGTTACTACCTAACAAACTGATGAAAATTGAATATGTAGTTGATCAAACTACACTGAAAGAAAAATGCCAGTAAAAATTACTGTCTCAACTGTGACGCTAAGTTACTAACGATAGTAAAAAAATTATATTATAAAAAAACAGTAAAAATTGCTATTAAAACAGTAAATATTACTGTTAAAACAATAAAGTTTACTGTTTCAACAGTAAATTTTTTTCATTGCCGTTAGTAATTTTTACTAATCTTTTTCTCTCAGTGTACGAGAAATCGATTGGTGAAACAAAAAACCTGGGTATCCGGCCTAAATTCTGAGAAAATGACGAACGAATTTTGACATATTAGGTTAACTCAGTGAAATCCTACAAAAAAATGTAAAAATTCGTTCATCATTTTCTCAGGATTGAGGCCGGATACCGAGGTTTTATTTCACCTATCAGTTTCTCATAGTTTAATCAACAAAGTACTAAATTTTCTTCAATTTGTTGGATTGTAAACATTTTTCCATATGATTATATACACACGGAGAAAAATTGACACTTGCTTCATTTACTGTTGGCGAATATATTGAGGTTAATTAAACCATATTTTGCGTATACATTTACCAATTGTGGTAGGATTCACCACAATTGTGGTAAATTTTACTACATTGCTTAGCTGTCCGCCATGTTACTATCGATTGAGGTAATGGTTACCATAATTGTGGCTGTGACCACGAACTTTTTTTCTCCGTGCATCTATCTTTGTTCACACTGATTTTGTACCTTAAGCCCAAGTGTGACGCGAATAATTTCGCAAGTACTTTTGCGACTGGATGAAATACTCTGGTTAATACACACCATATTATTGCCAGATTTTAGGAAAATATTTTAGCTGGTATTTCCGTCTCATTGTTTCAAATATCTCTGTTTAGAACTTCTGGATCAATGAAAACCAATGTTAAAAGTATTGTACTATAGTAAGTAAATATTCAAGTATAAAGTAAATTTTAAATTGTTTTGTAGAATAGCACGTTGTGTTGTCTGAAGAATTGTTTCAAAGCAGTTCTGACACTTTGAAATTTGATAAGCTTCAAATTTCTCCGCTTCAAAACTCCGCAACAATAATGTACACTGTGAGTTAAAATTTCTCAAATTTTATAATACGGGGCTCGCTATTCAACACTAATAAAGTCTGTATTCAAAGTAAGCTAATCTCGTCAAAACATCAAAGCAGAGGCGAAATTTTAAATGTTGACTTGGCTATCGCGTTTCGTGATTATATTAATGGTCCAAAGTGACCTCTTGCAAAATATGTGACAGGATTTTGATCCGCATCACGAGAAGTGGCCATTTACATGATTTGCGCGAAGCATCGTTATCTGCAATTAATGACATTACAAGAGACACCGTTTGACTGGAATCCCAGCGACACTCGACGGGACATTCTTATCGTGCTCGCTACCTGCCTTCTCTTCCGTGACACATCATTGACACCCATTTTTCACGACCGATTCCGCGCCATTCTAGCACACTTGGCCGTCGCGTTCCCATCGGTGGCAGAAATTAATTACCCCTAATGCCCCCTTCCTCCTTTCCCCCGTCAGCGGCTCAATCGAATTTGAGATCCGATTGAATTTCTCGAATTTATTGCATTGTTCTCAACAAGAAAGCACGCTGCTTTTGTGCACCTTATATTAGGTGGATCAATTTTTTTATTGTTCACCTCCCACAGCGACCAATGAAATGCAATAACATATATAATCAAACATAATAATAATATAATTTTGCCATACAGACTTATAGTCATTTGTTCATGTTTGAAATTTGGCTACTGGGTATTTTAATTTTATATAAAATTTACATGAACTATTTGTTTAAAATGTATTTAATGTACATACATTTTGTGCCAATCAGGCTATCAGGGCTATTTTATATTATTTATTTCTACACGATAATTGGAAGACAATAATCACCGGAATACGTTTCAGCTTCTGCACCCCATTTCTGTAATTTTTACCCAGGATCGGACCGGCAAACGCATTAATGCCATGAAACCCACGAGTGCCTTCTTATAATCGACGCCGTAATAGCGGACAAATAAATGAGTGCAATTACTGCGGGATTAAATTCCCCGGACCGGCGTAATATCAAGGCCGCAATTCTCCCGACACCTGGGACCGCGTTGTTAGCATATATTATTGTATTAAGTGCAATCCCGCAAAATTCAGGGAAATCGATGAATTCTCATCCAACTTCCTGAATTGCCGAGGTTGTAGTCACCTCTGCTCCGGCGGTGGCATTAATTACAGTTGAACCATCCCGGCCTGGAATTTCAAGATTGATCCGCCACCTTCGTCAGCTTATGATTAAATTGTCATGAAACACGCATTGTATGATCCGCGAATCATCATAATGGTAAAAACCCGTGCGCGGCGGCCTCTAATTTCGCGTCCCGGCTTCGTGCGCGCTCGATTTGCGTTATTTTTGGGACAAGTTTAAAAGCCAATTAACGGGTCGTGTGCAATTTCGCCGGGCACATTGTTACAGGAATTACGTTGCTTCTTTGATATGCGTTGCAGGCCAGGATTTATCAGATCGCTCGGAAAAAAAGCGTCAGTTTATTGTGTTTTCAGATAGTTTAAGAGCAATCAACGATTTTTCCCGTATTTTCAGGTGACTTTTGATGCAAAATTTGTGGGCGAAAATAAACGAAAAGGGATGCGGTCGCCATTATTGGCATTGTCACTGTAAGCAATAATTAAAAAATAATAACACACTTATATTTATATCTTGTGTCTGAAAGCATAGTTACCCTAAGGGAGCATGTTAATTGAATCAAGTTTCCCGAAATCCTTGAATCAATCAACGTTGGTTCAACGTTGCTGGATCAGTGACACAACGTAGAGTCAACTTACGAATGTCCGGATTGGGGACGGGTAAATCAACGGTTTCAGCAAACATTGAATCAACCTTGAATCAACGTTGATCATCTACGTTATCGGCTCAAGGACGAACGGTGGTTCAACGTTGATCATAGTTAGAATGAACGTTGAAAATCATCAGGGTATCAAAGTTGAATCAACAACGTTTGAGAACAACGTTGAATCAACGTGGAATCAAGGCATCAAGTGAAAACTTTAAAATTTCACTACATACTATTAAAAATCCATAAACGTTTCTTCAACTTTGAGGCAATGTTGTTATCAAATGTGATTCAACGTTGACAGTACTTTCGATCAACGGTAAAATGGAGTTAAATCAATCCTCGTTCAACCTTAAATTAACGTTGACTCAACCTTAGCAGATGACGTTGATTCAACCTTGATCTACGTTGACTCAAGGTTGATTCAATATTTGCTGAAAACGATGATTCAACCGTCCCCTACCCTAACATGCGTAAGTTGACTCAACGTTGAATCACTGATCCAGCAACATTGAACCAAACGTTGATTCAAGGATTTCGGGAACATTGAATCAACGTTGATCCAACTATCGTGCTCCATTAGTGTATTACAAAATGTGAAATACAAAAAAGTAATAAAGAAAAAAGTAACAAATGATACCTGAAGTTAATTTTCCAATACGTACTTTTAAAGTGTGGCCAAATTAACCTCTATTCCCTTATATTTGATATTGACATAAACTTTATTTCTATTATTTGTTATTTTTTAATAATAATAATAATATAGATTACATCTGTTTGTTTTTCACGTGGTTTTCGCAACAACTCTGCAGATTTACTTTTCACAAAGAGAAGTTAGGTCTACGAGAATTGCACCGTTTTAATTTTGATGTTTCAGGGCGTCTTTGTGTGGATTCTAAATAAAAGCTCGAAATTGTTGTGAAGAATGGAAATTGATGTTGTGTAACGACGTGGAAAACGGGGTATGAAGGTTGCTGAATCGTAAACAATTTGCAACTCTTTTGTGGCGCGGACTTTTAGGTTTTTCAGACGTTTAATTTGTTAAATCAACAACACGTAATAAGACAATTTTTTTTATTTTACGCTTCACATTACAGTGCTGCGCTACAAATGGCGTAATATATTTTAAGACGGAATTGCGGGAATTTTTCCTTACGGTACGTATAACTTATCTAGGATCGGAAATAAAGAAGGCAATTAAAAGGCGAGCCCTTATCTGAATTTCGTTCGTGGCGTTCGTCGAAATTCAAATCCACGGCGGATTGCCAGACCGATTTCCCGAAAGACGAAAACCGAAGATACCGTTGTAACTGACAAGTAAATATGGAATAACCGACGAAATGTATTTGATGTATCGAATTTTACGAATAATCGAAATAACGCTGCTGAAACGTCATTGGAAACCTTCATATGACAATTTTGCGCTCTTTGCAATTCTTCGACAAATCTGTGTAACATTCATGGCGATATCTAATTTTTCTTCCAGAATATAAAAAAAAACTTTCATTGTGCGAAACAGTAAATACGTTTTAATGTGAAAATCCGCTGTGAAAAGTTATTTCAAACTTCTCTAAAATAACTTTTCACCGCGAAACTTTTTTACGCGGATTGCAAAATTTCTTTGACTTCTAAATTGAATTTCAAAACTGATTTAAAATTCCATTAAAAATGGCTTTTACGCAACATTAGTATTGGGTAATAATACAAAATTAATAATTATTTAGTACATTCAATAAATACATTAATAATTATAATAGGAATAATTACAGTTTGTCAAACTACAAAACCGCAATGGAACAATTTCCAGGCAAATATCTGTACTATGTACAATGCACATATCTCTTAAGTGTATCACATGAAATATGTCGGATTGTCCATCTAATATATGTTATGTAATGTTAGAAATGCCATTCCTACCATGACATCAGTCTCTCGCAGTAAATTCATTTTAAAACAACAATGTCGATAAATCCTCAAATTCACTTATAAGTATTCTCGAAATGTTCAATGCCCACCTATTTTCGTACATCTGACTTTTAGTTTGGAAGTAATTTCAAAGCAATTTCAAACAATTTCAAAACAGTTTACCTAATTTTTGTTTTGTTTAATTGCCAACCTCTTATAAAAAATATCTAAAATGTCTTGTCTAAGGAACTGCACTGAAAAACCACTGCAGATGGACATAATAATAAATGATATTTTCCACGTCTAAATTATTTAGTAAAATTGAACCAAGTAAACCGTTCGGTTTAGTTGCCATAAAACTGAACAATGTGAACTAAATATTTCCGTGAATCAACTAAAAGTTTAGTTGTTAGAATTATGGCAACGAAAGAGATTTAGTTGTCATAAATGTCTCGTTTTGCCAGTGCTCCTTAATTTCACATCTTCCACTTCCTGCTGGCCGTATTCGTCGAAGCCGCTGCGGTAAAAACATGCCTCGTCCGAGAATCGCGATTGACAACCGCGTCTTCATCGAGTGCGCTGACAGGTAATGCTCAGCGACACTGTTCCAGGGCCGTCTCGCGGCCTTTCTCCGGCCACAATTAGACGCAGCGCGGGCCTGCGCATTTGTCACTCCCACTCTGCTTGGCTTGCGTTATGAAGCGGCATCCGATTCGACGGAGTAATCGCCAACTATGTAGGTCGAGCAGATTCTTAAGCCTCGAATCACCTACATTTGCCACTGAAAATCGGAAGAGACTCGAATTCACGATCCGTGAATTCGTGGTCAAGCCTGACGCTGCAAACGACCAGAATGCGTGTCCGAGCGCACTCGCCGCTCTGTAACCGATTGCCGTACAAGTGCAACCGCACTTGTTACGCGAAAATTCATTTCGAACCAAGGCTTCTCGACGAGTTCCGTGTACCTGCATTTTGCAATTACACTTATTACTCTATTATGAACGTGATGAGAAGGTGAAGTGAAGTCTCAGAAGGACATGGAATGATATGGAAATGTATACAAACAATATCGAGCTTCAATTCCAATTTTCAATAAAAAAAGAGGGGTTAAAATATTTGCAAACATATTACAACGTTAATTAGATTTGTTGAATCAGAGTCGATCCATGGACTAGTTTTGTTACTTTCGTTAGTTGTGTTAGTTTTCTAACAAAACAAATGAAATCTCGTAAAATAAGGGATTCGGAAGTTTAATCTATCTTTTTGTATACTTTGTATCTTTACATTAGATACATTTACTCCCTTTTTCGTACAAAACCTCCTAAAATAAGAAGTCTTTCTTGCCTTCGTTTTCACATATTCATTACGTAACACTTTTAAACGTTTTGAAATGCAATTCATATCAAAGAATTGTAATATATCGTGTTTAGCCGGGATATAAGGTAATTTTGCAAAACTATTGAACGTTGGTTCTAAAATAAAATTTGATACAAATCGCTTAATGTTGGGACTATTCAGTAATGTGTTCAAATATGTTTGCAAACCATACATTTCAACATAGGATCACATGCTGAATTAGTAACACCATTAGCTAAACGATTCGTGTATTTCGAAAAAACAATATTTAAAAAATAGGACGAAAATCGACTGGTAAACAATTAACTCGATCGGAGCATGGCGTGCACTTTTACCCGATTCATCCGTCCTTTTGTTCCGGCCGAAATGACTGGGTAATAGTATCAACTCGAGCTCGTTGACTTAAAATAAATATATGGTTAATCGCGTTATCGGAATAATTCAATCGCGCGGAATATTGCCAATTGATTCGATATAAATAATCGAAACGGGAAAACGTGAGTTTTAGGTAACCCAGATTAAAAAACTGCGAATTCATTACAATTGATTAGCGTGTATGCATGTAATTAATGCGGTGTTATACGCGTCCGCAAATAAGCGTGTTCGTGACGGCCAGGTATTCGCGTTTGTCAATTATGTGACAAGTGCCGAGCTGAGCAAACTTCGCAAAACTTGGAAAAATATCCCGGGATTCCAGCGGAGTGCAGGAATGGTCGCCATTGTCGAGGGGCTTAAAGGGATTGCAGGTAATGGAAGAGCAAGTGTTTTATTTCGAAGCGTTTGATGTATTTGGTGCATATAATTACGAGCGACTCAAAGGGACATGTTCGTAAATAAAAAACGGGTGCGCTTTTACGGTGGAGAATGCCATGTTTTAGAGCAGTGACGCTATCGCTTCTTTATCAGCGGATGTAAGAAGAGGTAATTGTTTCTTGTAATGCGAATTGCGTTCGACCCAATTTCGGATTCGGAATACACAATTTTACAATCTTAGTCCATTTTCGAGGGAATATGCTCGGCATTCCGGGAAGTGCACTTGCAATTTTTCAAACGTCAAATTACGATCACAATTTGCAAGTTTTGAATATTTGAAGAAGAAGACACCTTCCGCAGACTGGAAACAGATTTTATTTGGAATATCCCACTGTCACAGACAATGTTCACATTGGCAGTAATTTTTCAACATTTTTCAACCTCGGGTTTAGCTCCGGAGAGTCTAAAGTTTCGCCTAAAAAAACTTGCGACCACAAAAAGTTTCTCTTTCTGGACCCGGGATTTCCATCACAAATCCCAATCCATGTCTCTCGCTGCAAAATTCTTCAACATCTCGAATCTTTCTCTCGGTACAGCATATTACAAAAAAGAGTCCGAAAAAGTTGGAAACACTTCCCGAATTGGGGCTTTCAAGCTCTCGCCGACTTTCCATTTCAATCTCCAACAAATCTACAATTCTAATTCCTCCTAACTCTTGACAAAGCTCGCACTACCGCCACATCCTTAAGAACCGTTCAATAAACGCCTTCGTGTTTCTCGTGCGCTCTTCCTGTTTGTACATCATTCGAATAATCCCGTAATAAAGCGCAAATTGCCAAAACGGGCCTCTCCGCCCCCTTCCAAGTTTTCGCGACTCGGATAATTTGAATACCCAACGCCCCGAACATTATACCATATTTATCCAAGTTCACACCGCTTTCAGCACGCAAACGCGTTTTTTTCATACACCATTACAACCGAGACACTCTCGCAAGCGACGGTTGAAAACTGACGCAGTAAAAAGAAAATAATTGAAAGGAAATAAAACATTTTCTAAAATAATCCGACATTTCAAAAGAATTACATCGTAACTGGATTGTCAAGTTTTTTGACACATTTTTTTACTTTGTTAGGGAACTATACAAAATAAAAAAAATTTATTTTAGCAACGGTTATTGCTGATATAGTAAACTTTGTTAGGTTTACTATATCAGCAATAACCGTTACCATTCTGCGCCATAAATGAGTGTTTAGCGTTTTTAATAATATTATAAGCAATGAGTGCAAAACGACATATGCAAAAGTGTCGTGCGCGAAATAGCCCGTGTGCAAGAACAGCAATAAATACGAGGACCCATCCACGATCGATGTCCAATACCCGAAGCTCCGTGCCCGTAAATTCGTTATACTTTCCGGGCAAGGAAAAAGAAAATCGCTGGTATAGCACTGCGAGCGGTGTACTAGCGACCACTTATTGCTGGGAAAGACAGTGCGAAAGGCTTAAACAAATGAAAGTCCACGAGGTGAACAAGACGCAGGTTGGTGCTCGCAGTGTTAGTGCCGTCGCCGTTTCTTCTTTGTTTACCTCGTGGACTTTCAATTGTCGCGTCCTTCGCACTGACTCTCCCAGCAGTTTGCACTGCTCCGGTAGCGATTAATTTTTTTCCCTTGCACAATTTTTTCCCCCTTTTTTTACGTCTTGCAAATGCTACCTCATTATAACATTAACATTGGCAATAATTATTCAAATTTATCGGTTGTCGACCATAAAAAACCAAGTACGAGGGCGAATCCATGTGAATAATTTTGTTTATCGGAATTATCGGCAATCGCTAACAACTTGATAGAAAATTTCTAAAAATAGGTGAAAAGTTTATAATCCAGATACGATGTTATCCTTTCGAGGTGTCGAATTGAAAGCAAATAAAAACAATTGTTGGTCAAAATATGTTGGGTTAACATTGTATCTGGGTCAAAGTGATTTGATGATAGACGAACCTACACTGTTAAAAAAAGTCGTAAACTGTTTTTTACTCTGCGTTTTTCCACGGTTTGGAGAAGTTACGAAGTTTGCAAATTGTGGAAACGTCATAACTTTCCGAAAGTTTCCGGCACTATTTTACATACTACATCTGATTTTACGTATATCGTGAAATGAGGTGAGTCCAAAATGAATATGTGACACGTATTTAAATATGTTCCAACATCAAGAAAACTTTGTATGCTCGACAGATTTAAATGTCAGGTGAAAATATGTTTCCATTACGCGATTCCGGGACCTACAGTGTCTTGGCATATGTGCACAACGTATTCGAGGATGTCGCGGGTGAAAACATTTTTGTTGGCATTTTTTTGTTTCGTGCGTTTCCTCGACGGATGACTCCGAAAACACGAGACCACTTTGTGCGGATGATTGCCCCTTATTTTTTATGCAAACGAGGTCCGAGCCGCGTTACATTCGCAGAAATAAATCTACAGGATTATGGCTGCGTGCGGCTACGATAATTGGTATCTCGACGCTACTTATCATCGACCTCGCTCCGGAGAATTATATTTTAATCGTTGGGTCTTGTGTCTTTGAGGGCAAAAATAGTTCGGGAATTCAGATGGGAGGGAAATTTCGAACCATTATGTGGCTAAAAGATAATAGTATATTGTGCAACTAGGGAGGAAAGTTGATTTCCAACGAATGGATTTTTAGCGCGTGAAGCCGAGAGCAGAAAAACATTCGTTTTTCATCGGCTTTCCTCCCAAGTGGCACATGATATTTTTTCTCATGCGTGCATTGAAAAACGTCAAATTTCTAACCGAGCAATAAGGGACGAAAGTTGACAGCCGGGAGACAAAGTCAGCTGGCGGGAGGAAAGGAGCCGTTTCGCTCCCGGCAAACTTCGCCGGCAAATGTCAACTTTCGTCCCGATTTCGAGGTTGGAAATTTGACGTTTTCGGAGCACGTATAGCACAAAACTAGTTAACTCTACTTAGACATGGAGTTAACTGGTCGAAAACAAGTTTCTAATCAATAAATGTAAATAATTAAATAATAGCCCGCGTAGAAAAAAGAGTCTGGCAACAGTCTGACTACAATCTGGCAACAGTCTGGCAACAGTCTGACAACAAGTGTGGGAAAAGTTTGGCACTGGTATGGCATCAAGCAGGCAACGGTACGGCAAGCGTTGGGTGTCATGGGGTCATGATTGCGAGCCATACTTTTGCCCTGCAGTTGCCATGCTCGTATGCCATACGTGTGCTATATTGATACCGTACTGTTGCCAAACCTTCACTACCCTCGCGCGATACTGTTGTGCGAGGGTAGTCAAAAATCCCAAACCTTGAGGTTTTAAGAGATAACGTTTGAAATCTTTCATTGATATATTTGAGACAAATAAATACTTAATAAATGGAAAAACTATGTAAATCGACATGTGTGTGTGTGGAAAAATGAGTTAATTCCAAATATCGATATTTAACACTTTTAAAGTAGACACATATTCGATATTATAATTAAAACATATATTTAAACATTTATTTTACAAATTATATTCATTAACCGTCAACAAGAGTTGCATTGTCTTTGTATCCGAAATCAGCATTTTAGTTTATCAAATAATTTTTTCTCGAATAAATGATAAGTGGATTAACTGGTTTTACTTTTTAGCCACAGAATTGTTAGGAGATCAGAAAAGTTGAACGTAATAGTTGGACGGTTTGGAATAGGTGATTTTCAGTAGAGTTTCCTTTGAGCTGTTGTTGAGAGAATAATCAGAGATTATATCCCTGGGAAGTATTGGGAAATAACTAAATTTGTTAAGAACAATGATTTCATAAATTAACAACAAATATCGAGTGTTTTTCATTACACTGTAGCAAAGAGTTTTCTAACACATAACAATGCATTTAAACAGCCCTGTTGAAAAATAATTTCTAATAAGAACTGAATAGGCCGACAATTTCTAATAGGAACTGATAGAATTTATATGTACTTCCATATAGAGAGTGGTTTGTCATACAAAAGTACATGTAAGTTTTGACATCTGCCGGACAGAAACCGCATACGTACTTATAGGTACTAATAGGACAATTCCTATAAGTATTTTTCAACAGGGCACCTTACTGTTACAGTGAACTGTGAGGACTTTTGAAAGACTGTAAAATCATTTTGTATAGTGCAATCATTTCCTTTACATTCGTGGATCGAGAAAACAGACTGCATGAAGAATTAGCTGACGCGCGCGATGTAACGATCTTCCTGTTTACGTATTCATCGGAACCTGAAATGCTCATTATTTATCTCAGTTGTAAATATTCTCGAAAATGTTTTATTCTGCAGCATTTCTTGTTCAACAAAACTTTCAAAGGGAAATATCGAAATAATCTATTTGTACACCTTACTATTGTGTAGTTTACAGAATGTAGGAAGTGAATACGTATTTAGCTGATTCGACTTATATATATATACATTGTATCGTATATATATACACGATACGATTTTTATTTCTAAACAATAAAAGGTAGTCACGAGTATATCGAGATGATTAGTTTTAAAATAACATAATTTTCCAATTTTGTGAAATCGAATCATTTATATTGAGAATATTAACACTGCAGAAACTAGCCGTTTTATACGTGTTTTACACATGTTTTGATTTAAAACACAAAACGCGAATTAATGTTTTAGTTTGACG
>JABFPB010002650.1:0-19404 GCA_022817645.1 Ceratoteleas bidentatus
TTTTATCGATTGTTACATAAAGTGAGGAACATTATATAAATACTGATTGTATTGCTGATATCTATTAATTATAATCCGTATAATATACTGTTGTAATCAGTATAATATACTGATTACAAAAGGAAGCGTTGACAAGCTTATTTACCCTATAATAGTTATCGGATTATAAAAAAAAATAATCGATCAATCGATTATTTTTCCACAGTTAATCGATATCGATGATTTTTTGTTCGCGATTAATCGGTAACCGATTAATCGATTATTTTCAATAATCGCTCATCCCTACCATAAAGATAAAGTCTTTGAAAAAAAGTCAATTGAAAGCAGTAGAAAATAATTGAGATGAATAGAAAAGATTGAAACTGAAAGTTTTATTTCGAATCAGTTTCTGACTGAGATTTGTTATCCTATCTATAGAACTGAATAGAATTGAATGAATTAAAATAGAAATTTTACATAAAATTTTGCTACTTCAAGTTTTCAAACAGTAGTCAATTTTCAAATATTAAGTGAATTGTCATTATTGATTAGAATTTGGACAATTTTATGTTTTTCAGCTGACTTTCAATTGAGAATAAAAAAACTGAAAAAAATAAAAATTAGCATTTAAATGTTTGCAAATATGTAGGGGAAGTGATATTAAAATGCTATTAATTTGAAAATGTTAAATTATTTCTAGAAAACATTAGGGTTTCAGAATTTTTGAAATGCATGTTTTAAACTAAGACACTTTTACTTTTATATTACATTTGTAAACATTTTAATATTATGACGAATGTGGAATAAACAATTTTAACATTAAATTAGAGGATTTATTTAGAGTTTACAAAAGTCAGTAAATGTTAAATTAGAGTTTGCATTAACTCTTGAATTTTACTTTGTTTAAAGTTCATAAAAAGTCATCAAATTTGTAAAGTTTCTTAAACTTAACAATCGTTTTTCATAATTTCATTAAAAAAATGTAAAATGCATGTAATATTTGCAAAAAATTCAAATTTCTAACAGCTTTAATTCAGACAATATCCAATGTGTTCTTAATATTAACATTTTCTGAAAAATTCGACCAAAATCTCAAAGTTCGATCATACATTCTCCTTAAACCCACTCACAACAATTTTGCACAAACTCCTTAGAAATCTCAATTTCAAATCATTTGAATTTTCCCGCCTATCGCTCGTCCCAACCGCGCGAAAATTCAAACTTTAACCCCTTCGAAGTCCTCATAAACTACCCCCATAATTCTCAAAATTCGCCTTCCTCCCTCTTTATCCCTCAAACATCATTTTTCTCCAATTTCCCACCCCAACACAAATCCCAATTCATCAAACACCAATGTCGACATTTCCTTCCAATAATACCGTTCCCAAAACAAAAACAAACCCCGAATCTTACTTGTCACCGAATCCTGCTAACGATCCACCACCCATTGATCCCCGTTCACCTCAATTCGCCGACGAAAACCGCAATTTCATTCTCGGAACCGAAAACTCGCGCGATTTCAGTTCCGCTAACAGTGTCTGCTGAATCGCAGCGGCTCCGACGAACAACAGTTTCCAGGCAACGTAAGTCGTATTGATTTCACCCGAATTCCACCGCACCGAGAATTTTAACGCCGAGAATTGAAAACCGACAATCAAATCTCAACGATCATTTTCAGCGCCGTCGCTGTCGACGAATATTTCGCCCGGTCGTCCCGGCTGACATTTGGAGGTTATGCGACCGTCCGAAACTCACTTGTCAGTCGTGTTTTCGAAGGAAACCGAAGTGAATTTCGCGGCGATTCGCGAATCAACAACGTTTGCTTTTCGGAAACAATGATTCTTTATTCTTTATGAAAAACAGTTTGTGCAAAGACAAACTGTTTTTAGGTTATGTTTGTTGCAGGTTTGCGAAACTGAGGAGGGTGAATGAAAGTTGATGTTTTTTTACTGAGTTTTGGGAGGGAAATCGAAGGTGAGATATTTTAGGATATTTACTGATGGTCTGTTTACATTTTCAGATGATATCCGGCAAGATTATTCGCAACATTTACACCACCCGAGCGATGTGGGAAACTAACAAATCGCTCTTGGCATCATTGAGAAAAAAGACTGGATACACGTTTTCCAATTGCAAAAAGGCTTTGGATTTACATCATAATGATATTAAAAAGGTGAGAATTGTGTTTTTTTAACATTGGATTTTTTTAAATTACCATATTATATAGTTTTGTATAAATTTTTACTATTGTGAAATTACCTGATTTATATAAATTGTCTAAAAATATAAAATAAACTTAATGCAAATGATTTGCACATATATTTATTCAAAGATAATTCAGCTATATAACATTAAGTTTATACAAATTATTATTAGAAAATGGATAAAATAATGAAAAATGTGATTTATTGCAAAATTTGCATATAAGGTATCATAAAATGATACTCAAAATGGCATAATTTATATTAAATTCATAGATTAACATTTTTAATAATAGACCATTTATTTGTACAATATACTTTCAATATATTGACATTTTACATATAGTGGCAATATTGGGATCTGACATAGGGGCGTGGCCTAACGAAATGGCGTCGACAAGTATAGAAATTTGAATTTTTTTTGCAAAAAAACCACATGTAAACTTATTTGGATGGTTGTTCCTCGTACAAATCAACTTAATTCAAAGAAATTTCGATAAATTATAAAGTAGTTACAGTAAAATGTAGAAAATGAGGTTCTGTCTATACTTCTTATAGTTCCGATCCAGATGGCATATCGGCAAATGTCAGATTCCAATACTGAAAATATATTATACATAGGTTGTGAATATATGTTTACAGGAAATATATATTGAATAAATGTTTCTTTTTACTACGGATTGAAGATGTGTAATTTATATTTTAAGTTAAAATGACATGGTATTCTGTCCCTAGGCTGAAATGTGGCTAAGGGAACAAGCTCAGGCACTTGGCTGGGCCAAGGCTCAAAAGCTGCAAGATCGCAAAACAGCCCAAGGAGTGATAGCTGCAATTCTGAACAACCAACATGCAGCTCTTGTGGAAATAAACTGCGAAACTGACTTTGTTGCTCGTAATACAAAATTCCAAGGCTTAGCTGAAACAGTTGCAAATGCCGTACTAAACCACACTAATTCCTTGCCAATCTCAGGTAGATTATGTATTAAACATCACTTAAGTATATACATTATGAAAAATCATTTGGACAATGATTTTATTTAATACCTATCGAGGCAAATCTACTTAAAAATGATAAATTCAATAATTAAGTTGATTATAATCATATCTAACTAATTTCAATTTTTGTTATGTAGTAACATATATCAAATAGTTAATATTGGATATTACAATAGAAGATGATTTAATGTGTAATATTAATGTTTTTTTAATTATTACAGGAACAATTTTAAGACAATCACTAAACACAGACTCTTTGAAAACATTGACTGCTCAAGATGGAAAAACTCTTGAGGATCACACTGCTTTAGCCATTGGTTCGATAGGTGAAAATATCACAGTAAAACGTGCACTTTGTTACGGAGTTGCACCGGGTGTTAAGTTGGCTGGTTGTACCCACCCTGCTGCATTGGAAACGTCATCGGTTTTGTTTGGAAGATATGGTGTCCTCATGGCGTACAAAACATTGGACAGTAATGAACTACTTGGAGAACAATTATGCCAACATATTATTGGTAATCAAGCCTTTTAGAAAACACATAAGAAACTATTTAAAAATTAGTTTAATGAAAGGTTACAACAGTTGACACTATGAAAACAATTATTTTTTATACTTTTTTTAATAAATTAATTTTTTATAGTTTTATAAAAATTTAGACTAAAAAATTATAGTTCCTATGACATTTTTCACAGTCACTATTAAAAAATAAATGTTTTCTAGTGTAGTATAGAACATTTTCCGAATTAATATATGAAAATTCTTTGGAAGTATACTTTACTCTTTAGAGACAAATTTAATTACGAATTCATAAAACTTTATAGAAAAGTTAAACTTTCATCAAGTTCGCATCATCCATTACTACTATAACACACTTTATAAGCAAACATAATAACTTTATCCCATTCCAATTAATCCCCATTTAAAGTGCTTCACAATGTCATCATGCAATTTAAATCCACTCTCGACGCTTTATTTCTAAAATAAAGCACTTTACCTGAACGATCGGGACCTCGTTACCAAAGCGTCCGCAATTCCGGAATCTTCGATAACGCGATTCCGCGCTAAAGTATTTCTGCGAAACTTTGCAACCGCATCACACTTTACATGCATAATTTCATTGCTCCATCTACATTTAATCGTTCTTCTACCAAGTCACTTACGGTTAACTTTATCTGAATGTTTTCCTGAATCGAAAATTAACAAAAACATTTCCAATCAATACAATTCATAAAATCACAATAGATCTTCAATAATTCGAATGCATTTTTCATCAATTATTATTTTCTTTTTACTAAAATCTGTTCTTATCAACTTGATATCTGACTGAAATTGAATTCCAATTTAAAATTCAAAATATCATTCTTCTTTTGAGTGAAACAAACTATTTTTTCTATTTCCCAGGCATGAATCCCACCAGAATTGGAGACCCAGATATGGATCAGCCCAACAAAGCCCGGGACGAGGAAACATCCCTCATATTCCAGGATTTCCTCCTGGATCCCAGTATCTCGGTACAACAACTTCTCGCCGACACCAACACCGAAATCCTCGACTTCGCGCGGTTCGAGGTCGGCGAAATCGAGCAGCAACAAGCCTTAGACGATATCGAAACCGGAGGATAAATGGACACTAATTTATTTGCAGTGCAACTTTGTACATCGATCGCATTACACACGACATTAAGCTGCGAATAAAATTTTGTTTACGTTAACTCGTCGATAGCGAAAAGTCATTTCAATGAGACTATTCCTTCAGATGCGAGGCAGGGACGATCGGAAAAATTTGGGTTTGTTCTTGCGACGATAGACCGAGTTGGCCGACTTCCAGAGCCAGGTTCTGGAATCCTTTTTCCAGTAGATGGCGATTTCTTCTGGGGAATGCTTCGTTCCCTGTGCGAAAGTCGAGGTTTAAAGCTTAGCGGAGGTTGAGGGAATGGCCACTAGGTGGTGTGAACGTCGGTTACTTGGAAGTTGAGGATCTCCGGTCCCTGAACGACCACGTGAAGCGAGGGAATCTCGAAGGTTTTGAAGCAGACCTTGTTTTGGTAGTGGTAGGTCTGGACGGACTTGGAGTTGGTCAACGGCATGGCTTCGTCGGAGTCGATAAAGTGGAGCTCTCTGGTGTCGGTGGAGCGGTTGTCCGGTTCCCTACATGGGACGAAGGAGACCTGTGGATTTTGAGGGAATTGGGTATAATTGGGGTTTGTTTCGTCGTAATGTTATAATGCCTGTAAAAAACTCGAGAAAATACATATAAATGCAAAATATGACTTTATGATGGTCATACATTTGTGCACGACAATGAAATGTCGGATCGGGACGCCAAACTCCGACAAAGTCTGATTGTAGCATTTTCTTGCTTGAAGTTGAGACAAGCAGATGTAATGCACATGTCAGGCGTCATAAAAAATCAAAATGTGCCTCTTCCGCATAGGAAAAATTGAAAGCCAAAAAAGTTAGTTGTTGATCAGAGCTCGAGCTGACGACACATCGTAGCCCTTGTACGAGCATCCTCGGATGCCACTGTACAGAGAAACTAGAAGTCGCAAGTATAAGGGATAAAAAGTACAAATAAATTCCCGACTTAGGTGAGCGTCAGTAAGATTCTAATTAGATAGACCTAAGGGTCACAAATCGGGTTTGAATTATAATATGGGAGTTATAACGTGAGACAGATACGGTCTAACCCGTATTTGAAATTGTGTGTAAACATTAAACGAAAAATAAACTTTTTGAAACCAGAAGGGAGAATTTTAGTTAATTCTCCTTCACGAAACAAAACAGGGTTCTCTAATGATCTTTAGACTTTTCCTAGATTTTCTGTACAAATTGTACTCATAATTTTATAGTGTACAATTTTTGCAGAAAATAATTGGATTATATGAGGATGATGAGGTTAATATTACACGTAAAATGTACAGCAAAAAAGTTGGGAAAGTTTTCCTGTTATACTTCTGTGAATCTAAAATATTTATCGTATATCTTTAATACATCACTTGCATAATTTTAAGTCAAATACAAAATCATTTTTTGTTTTTAAGCCAACAAAATTTCGTTTAGAGAAGTTTTGTACTGAGAGGAATAACCGCATGTTACATGCTAATTGCAACGCGACTCGGTGTGAAAAGTCAAAACCCATTTCTCCGCAGCAAAGTAAATTCAGTAATCATGATTTAGTGTCTGCCATTAAGACCACGTGACGCGAAGTCGCGCGTTTTATTGTTTGCAGGTGCAATCACCCACGTGTCACTTTATCGTAGGAAACGCGGCTTTCATTCGCGTTTTTCCGAATTGAAATGTTCGCGCGGTAAATCATAGATGAATTATAAATCCTTCGAACAATCGTTACAACTTTTCTAAAACAAAAGTCAGTAAATCCTTTAATTCAATTTCTATTGCAAACTCGATACGGAAATTTGTCTATTAGCTGCCTGCGAAAAACAATTTTCCGAACCATACAAACTTTTTGTTAATAGCATCGAGAATTGTAACTAAACTTCTATTGTAAACTCGATAAAAAAATCGTCTATCGATCGTATGCGAAAAAATAGTTTCCAAACCAGAAAAACTTCTTTCAAAAACGATAAATATTGAAATACAACTTTTATCGTAAACTCGAAACATAAAGTGATTTCTTGACACGATTTTTGTATCTTTTTTTGGAATTTCATTCAAAATTTTTCTTTTCCCCACAACTTTCACCGCCTGTAAAAGTTGCAATTCCATCCGAGCGGTCGTTGTATAAAAACTGAAATTGATCTAGAAAAAAGCGCCGACAAAACGGGTCATTGGTAACGGTACTCGCAGTAACCGGCAATGACTTAGCCGCGTAATCCTTGCGCAGGATTGATTGCGCGGTTCAACTTTCCTCGCGCGTTCTTATTTGTCGTGTTGCGGCAATAATTTTGTAATTACTATCATCGCGTCCAAACGTCACTTGCAGTTATATAAATCAAGAACCGACCACTCGCAAAAGCGGAAACATTGTTTTACGCTGTAAAAACTCACTGCGACTCAGCAACTAATATCAGTGTAAAATTCAAGTTTTTCTGTAATTTCACGGGAACTTAGATTTTCTGAAAGCCGATTGGCTTAAAGAAGGAATTTCAAGGTCAAACTGTAATTTTTTAGTAAAACTTTAATTTTACATTGGAATTTTCTTGACAAAAAGGAAAGTATATTGACAATATATTTTCAATATTTTGCCAATATATTTTTATTGTATTTCTAATATATATAAATGTTTTACATCTACTTTGAAAATAAAAAACTAAAATTTTTTCTGTCGATTAAAAAATGTTCGATGAAGTTCAAAAGACTCACGTTTTTTAAGTGATCGCAAATCTGGCTTTCCGAAGCCGAAATTCGACTCTCGCTGCTCGACTTGACCAGCGACTGTTTTTCATCCGGCATAAAGACGGATATTCGGGTTTTTCGGGTGAAAATAGTCCAGTCGAACGGAAATTCGGGGACTGGATTTCCATTCTCTTTCCGCGACGTCACAAGCCAGTCATTTGTCAGATTTGCTTGTTTTGACCGGTCGTTTGAATTTCGAATTCGAATCGGCGGGGATTTGCGCGAATCGTAAAATTTACAGTTAGGTCCAATTAGGTATGCAAGCCCATTGAGCAACTCGCTCGCCATAAACGTGCGCTCGCGGCAGATTTAATTCGCGCTAATAACCGGGAATCACGCAAGTAGTCACTAATTGTTGCGTAAAGTTAAAATAATTAGCCGGCTGGGCGTTGTGCAAACTATGAGAGATGGGAGCTGGCGAGTTAGGCTAATAATTTCTGGGATTGGGAAAAGAGGGATTTTGAATGACGGATTTGGCTGTAACGAGAAATAACGGGATTTCTAAGGAAAAAGAAAATTTGAATAGTAAAGAAAAAAAGAAAGGAGGTGAAGAAAATGAACAAATACATTTTTTATTTTTTAAGGAGAAAACGTGGAAAGATGCATTATGCACATGTTATTAATGTTATTAATTGAGAGAAGATTATTAATGAGGGAATTGGATAGCTGTGCTTAAAATTATGCTGTTGTTAGTTGATTATGAAATTATTCAATGTTTTTCTCTTGTAAATCACGGGTTTATGGTTTTACGTTACAGACTTGATGATAGGTCATTTTTCTCGGATCATGTTTCATTTACCATCAATCATATGCGCAAATCACATAAAATTTTTTTATTAGAGATTGTGTGTTAGGAATTGTTTAACATTAGGAATGTTAGATCATAATTGATGTCATAAATCATTTTACAAGCACCATGTCTCACTAATAACTCATTAACGAATTAAAAAAAATTATTTCTCATTTAAGGATCACTTCCTGTTATCAATTTTCCCGCATCATTTCTTGTTAATTATTTATTATATATTATGATTCATAGATAACTGCCAAAAGATTATATCTCATTTAATCAACAATTATCAATTGCAAATCATTATCCATTCATCTTTTTGGGGGATTATTTATGATTCATCATATATCACAATTTTCAACAATTTTTTCATATATCACTGATCCTAAGAAATCTTTTAAGTCTCAGATAAACTATGGTTGGAAACGCAATGAATGGGGTATGAAGAAAAAACGTTATAGCGTAACACATCGTTAAATTGATTCCTGTTCCTGCGAATTCACTGTCCGCGCGATATAGTCCAATTATGGCCAGATAAGAAGAGGCTTAATTAACGCGTTTAAATATCCCGTTTATCATTCGGACGGAGAGGTGGATTAAGATAGTCGCATTAACGTTACTGTTGGTTCATCATCTGCAAATTAGTTGGATCTCGGTGATGATTAATATGCAGTGGCGTCCGGAGGTACTTTATTGCGGACCAGATTTGGTGGTTGGACAGTTGAATTTAATAACGACATTTAACGAAATACTTGGCTTTGATAGCAATTTCGGGTCTGCTTCCAGTTTGCAATACAATTTCAGTTTTGCTTTGCTATGTTCCAAATATGATTCGTTAGTTTCTGTACTTGATTATCAACATGTTAAGATATAAGTAGATAATAAGTTTATATCTCTTTTGAGTCATTAAAAATTTCGAAAGTTAGTTTTGAAATTTAAAGAGTTAGAAGTACGAATCTTAGGACTGAAAATTTTGTTTCGAAATCATGGTTTCTGTTTTGCATCTAAAACTTTTTCGTGCATTTTTATTAAATATGATGTTGACTTTGGCTTTTACCAATATAGCTAATTCATTTTCCTACCTGAAACTGATTAGGAGATCTTCTTTACAATATTTTTTATTCCTCGATTTTTGGAAAAAAATAGAGAAAATTTAACATTTATAAAAATTAGACAGATTAAAAAAAACGTTTTAAATATATTGGGAATATATTTCTGTTTATTGAAATATATTGGGAGTATAATTCTAATCATTAAAATGTATTGGGAGTATATTTTCATCCTCACCAGAACTTTTCAACCTTTCCCCCTCCCCTCCAAAAAAACCCGCAGAATCCCATCTCCCAACCCCGGAACCCAATCCCACCCATCCCACCTCCCCTCTCCCCCTTTCCACCTGCCCAAAATCGCTCTCCCAGTGCCCCGTCCCCCATTAATTCCAGCGTCGATCAAAATCTCATCCGTTCGAATGGCCATCCGGAAACGGGTCGTTTCCCGACGAGTCATCGGACAAGACAATGCGTTTCCCCGTCACATGGAAAGCTCGCTTGGCACGAACAATGCGCGACTGTCCGCGGTGACCTCGGCGCCGCGGAATCGCACTTGTCGAAGGTGCCAGACAAAGAGAACGCGCGGCCGAGGAGACCGTTCGAGCGGCAGGTGTGTTGGGTAATAACGCGGCGTGGACATGAGTGTGTTGGTGCGCCGCCCGATGGTCACGGGTGGCCGCCCGGAGTTCCGGAGCAGCCACTTCCGGAGCGCCCGCACCGCCACGGCTTCTTTTGCAACGCTCAAATATATCAGTCGCACGCGAGTACCCGAACACGTTGCATCCAGGGGCAACGTGTGAAAGCGCTGGAAAGAGTGAAAAGGCCCGTTTTGGGAGTCGCGAGGAGAGAGAATTGTGGGTGGTGATTGTGGGGTTCGGGTGCGGAGGACGGATGACCATTGGAGGATCGGGTTTCCAGGTAGAGATTTTGGAAGTCGAAGCATCTCTAACAAAAGAAGTGGTTTGGACCCTGGAATAAAAAATGGGTTGGAAGTATAAATGGAGTTTGAACCTGGAAACCATAATGGAACCACCTATCTTCAAGTATAATGGTTTAAGTATCTATCCATTATTCTTAGATAGGATTCATGATTGGAATTCTTAGGTAGGTTCCATGACTGGATTTTGAACCATGGAACCTATCTAGGAACAGTAGATGGATGGACTCTGGAAACCAAAGTGGAACCAAAGTGAACCAAGCTTGGTTGCACTTTGGTTTCCAGAGTAAAATTCCATTTATGGTTCCAAACCAGCATTTTTTGATAGGAGAACGACAAATGGAATTTGACTTTGGAAATTATTGGAACCAAACTTGGTTCAAATATCCATCCACTGTTCCTACCAGGTTCTATAATAGGAATTCCTAGATGGGTTCCATGAACTGATTTCTAATTATGGAACCTATCTAGTAAGAGTGGATGAATACTTGAACCAAGCTTGGTTCCACAGTGGTTTCCAGAGTCAAATTCCATTTATGGTTCCAAACAATTTTTTTTGTTAGGGATTCTAGTAGACAATCTGATTCTACTCTTGATTGCAATTGATTCTATACGACAATCTAGGAAAAATGTACTTGGATTAGTTTTCCGGAATGGTTCAAATGCGAGAGAAGTATTGCAATTTTAAAATACTTGAGGAATGTAATGGGGGGAGGATACTCCTGAATCAAACAAATACTTTTGTAACACATCAGAAGAATTTGTGGTACATTTCGGAAATGACAAAGTTTTTAAGTTGTTTAAGTTCCTTGGGAAAGCAAAATATTATGAGTTAATAATAAAGTTTCTAAAATTATAAAGTGCATTTTTGGCACAGTTCGGTATTTTTGTCGAATATACCAGGGTTATGTTTTCTCGGATATTTAATGATCCTGAAATATTATTAAATATTTTGGATTATTTCTGGCGCATTTGAAATATTAAAGAAAAATAGTCTGAACACATCGCAGGAATATCGTGCGTTATTAGGACAGCTTTGCAGTATTTAGCGCAATATTTGCATATTTGAAGTATCGGAGGTACAAATCTGATGGCCAATATTAAAGTCGATATTATTATTTTACAAGTCTCTGCACGAATTTCTGTAGAGACTTGTAAAAACATTTTTTTGAAAATCTCAGAAACTTTTAATTACTTCAATGTTTAGTTTGAAAAGAATTTCTTAGAAATTAGCTATTTCTGTAGTTTACATCCAGTAACCTGTTTTGTTATGTTTCTTAAATTTGTTTTCTTTAAATTAACAATATCAACTTCACAACTAAACTACTATATATTATTCCTCTCAGGTTGTCCAATGGGAGACCTCTGGTAAAATGGGATTTTCTAAAAGAGTAAGTATTACAAAGTGTCAAACTATCTTGATAACATTTCCTTCGCAATTTCGATTCGAGGTCAACAAATTATCTATTCTTAAACTCTTATCTGATTGCAAAAAAAATGACATCCAAAAATCCTTATACTAATCTTTTCTCTAAAAATATCTTATGAACAATTCACTTAAAAAAATTTTTTCTGAAAAATCTTGTCTTTTTCCTAAGAAAACTGAAAAGACCAGCGTTCGTCGCTCTGCAAGAACAATTATCAAAGATCCCGCTGATAGCGACACAAAACACGGTACCGTTTATGGTGGGAATCGCCGGCGGTACGGTACTTTACGTGACTCTCCGTTTCGTATTAGCCATGCGAGTGAAAAAGGCGGAAAAGGCACAATGAAAGAAATTGCGCTTATGACCCGCGTGTTTGAACAAATGGCGTTAACAGTTAGTCGTTTTGCATTAATTGGATGATATTTATAACGGCCTCAGTAGTGCCGCGTTATCACTCCAAACGAGTTCTTCCGACCTGGAATTATTTCAAGTTTAACGAGAAGGCGAAGAAAAAAAAATAAAGAATACGTTTTTAACGAAATAAAGATGTACAAATAAAATTATGTAATGTCATTTAGTAAACATTTTTATCCGTTAGTTGTAACATAATGTCTAGTTTATAAAAATAAACAACTTACCATACAATTTTTAAAATTTACATCGTAATGAAAAATTGACGAAATTGATAAGTGGGAAAATTAGAAACAAAAAATAAATAATATAATTTTATTAAAATAACAATTTTAAATACAATTTTAATTTGTCACGAAATAAACATTTTATGTTTTTGTATTATATTGTCATAAAAGGGCAACATTTTTTTAATTTGTATGTTAATGAAAATTCGACGAAATTGATAAGAGGGAAATTTATGAAAGAATGCTCTGAGCAATATCTTTTATCTGACGGCCAATTTATCTTATTATGTCACATAAAGCGACGGCCTAATTAAGGCTTGAATTTTTGCGCTTTAATTATCTCTCACGTGATAAATTGAAAAAATGGCAAACGACGAGCGATAAGTGTGCGTTGTCTGGCGGAACAGCTAGTTAGCATCAAGATTTTCGTTCCAGTGGGAGAAGTGGTGCTATTTTCGTGAAAAAAGTTGTGGGTTTGATGTTTTTTTACATGTGCAAGCATTATTATACAAAATCTATCCCGTACAAAAAATGTTATTTGATATTTTTAATAAATAAATAAGTTTCTTTTTCTATAATGATTCCTTACTTCGTTAAAGTACCTAAATCGTTTTTCATTTAAAAGTAGATTGAAAAACATTTCTTAACAGATCAAATTCACCACAAAAACACATATCTTAACAGAAAGTCAATTTTATCGCAAACACATTTTTTGTATAAAAATGGTATGACAAAACCGATAACCATTTAGTAACGGTGAACTATTTTAATTTAAAATTGAATAAAAATGCTTTCAAAGTAAATTCAAAACCGTAAAGTCCGTTCTTTACGGAAAAATAAAATTTCATTGATTCCAAAGATAAAAGCGACCCCGCTGAAATTATGCCGCACTGATCCAACTAAACGATAAAGGCGTCGCCTCAATTCGCTCGAATAAGAACCCAGATAAAAAAGTAGCATCCATAAAGCGGTCTCGTAAAACAATGCAGGAAGATTGATTGAAACGTAATACCGGAAAAATCCTTCGCCGACGATACGCTATCCCGATTGGACGAAGTCGGATGTACATCCGGATGCATCGGTTTCAGGAATATTCCGATCAGGGCTCATATCGTACAGTTTTCGCAATGAAATGCGATCCCCTTTGCGGTATTAAGGTGCTACGATAGCCAGGAAATAATTTATTCATCATCGATTTTTGACCACCTTTATTTTAGTCCAACCCTTACATCCTTCATTTATCAACCTAAAACTTGTTGAAAAATATGTTTCACAACATACATCCAATAATCTAAAAAAAAACGAAAATTTAACAATTTTTATAATCTTTTAAATCTCTTCCAATTTCAGCTAATATGCGTTTTATATCTTCACCAATTTTAGATTAAATACAATTAAAAAATGATAAATGTTTATTTAACATTTTTCGTTAAAAGTTACTTTAATAAATGCCCATACTTTAATAAATGCCAATAAACATTTTTTGACAAATTATTCAATAAGATAAAAAAATAATTTCTTCAACGCGAGAGTCATTATACGAAAAATGGCGAAAGAATAGCGTGGAAAAAAGAGTCGCATCGCAGACACAATTCAGGAGGTGAAAAGGCCCGGAGGAGGCATGAAACGGAGGAAACGGTGGTTGATGATTGGGCAGCACCTTGTATAGATTCTGCACGTGAGCGGGACCTTTCGAAAGATCGCGTGTACCAGTTTTCAGCGAGTAACCGCAAGACGCGGTCGGTCAACTCGAAACCGCGCGCGCCTCGTTCCACCGTACGCGCACTTTTCATCCCGACTGCGCGAAGCCTTAAAAATGACGCTCGCAGTCTAAACAGTCGGCGGCTCACTGCCAGTCGACCGTGCTGCGCCACGATGATCTTTAAGACTATCAAGGTAGCTCTCGAAAAGACCAACTCTTTCCTTCGTAAAAACCCCTGTTTTCTTATGTCGTTAAACAGTCCGATTATCAAGCATTTTTGCAAACTTCTGTGTGTAAAGACCTTTCAAACTATTATCAATTTGAATTTATTTGGGATTCAGAATTGTTGAAATCAAGATTTACAAAAACTAATTATCATTGTTTGTTTACAAACAAAAAAAGATAAACAAATCTTTGTTTACAAACAAAAGTAGATAAAAAAATCGTTGTTTACAATCAAAAACGTTTGTTTACAAATAAACATTGTCTTCCAAGGTTGTTTAGAGACAAAAATACAAACAAACATTGTTCACAGAAGTTTATTTACAAACTTTGAAACGTAAACACAGAGTTTACATAAGTTTATTTGAAAACAATTGAAGGTCAACAAACTGTCTATCCAATGGTTTGTTTACAAACAAATGAATGTAAACAAAGTTTTGTTTACAATCATTTTTATTAAAAACTGAACGCAAAAAAGCAATTAATTAATTATTTAATTTTTTATAGGATGACACGAGCACAAGCTCGGATGAATCGGTCAACGACATCTTCAAAAGCATCTCGAAGAACAATTCGACGTTTTGCGTTTGGAGAATAGATGTGAGTATTCGCATAAGGAGAGTTAATACTTAATTTTCAAACAGTAGTTGTTTCATTTGTATAATTATTTTTCGAGTTCGTTGACGAAAAATGTGTGTAATTGCAAAAAGACGGAAGTTAGTCGTTATCGCAAAATGTTCTGCAGGAAAACAGAAACGAATTTGTCAGAGTCTGAATTTGATTTTATTATGTCTATTTATTATGGAAAAATTATTCTTTGTACATTAAATATTCTTGGATGATAAAATAATTTGATTCCATTTGCGCTGAATTGATTTATAGTTAGCGAATCGTTGAATTGCGCTGTTTGATTGGTTTCAGGGACTGCGAGCCACGGTTATAAATAGGATAAAAATCGGTAACTTCCTTTGCGATTCCGCTTATTTGATTTATGCGGTGTCTGCGAAAGATGGCCCTCTTCCGTACCCGGGAATGCCGGTGAGTTGATATTAATTCTGAAGAAATTAATCACCACTGCTTGGATTGCGACGTTACACTTGCAGCTACAAGTTCAACGACATCGAAATCCTTTCGTTTAAAGATTTCAGCAGATATTTTATTCTTATAGCTACACAATAACTATAATTCCGAATAAAAAATTGAAGATAATTTCATGTTTTTACTTTTTGTTTAATTATGTGCCAGATTATCAATTGCAGATTAATGGTGGGCAATTTTTCTTGAAGATCTCATTGACCTCTTTCGTTTGATAATTTATCATGCACTATGGTTAATTAATCATGATTATTTTTCGAAAATCATTGCATTTTCTGATGATAGATAATTTTTTATTTATGTTTTTAATTACCACTGACCATTTTTCATAATCTTAAAATCAATTCTTGGCGGCGATAAGTACATTTTTTTCATATCACATTTCCTGCATACATACAGTCTATTAATCCATCATGAATCATTTCCCATGGATCATTTACGACGGACCATTTTTCATAGATAAACGATTTTATATATTATACCAACTTAATAAATGTATAGGTACTATTACGGATCAAATCGCACATCTCATTATTCATTATTCATTCTACGGGATCATTTCCCATACACCACCAATCATTATTTATCTAATCAATCGTTTCTCATAGCTCATTAATCATTCTTTTTTCCCATAGATCATTTCCTTTACATCATTAATTATTCTTCATCTCCCATAGGTCATTTCCCATACACCATTAACCATACTTCATCAACCATTATTCATTTCCCATTTTCTCTCAGTTCGAATTACTTCTAAGTCATTAACAACAAGCTCTTTTTCAATGCGGAAAATGCATGGCTTTCAGTCGAAGGAGCTTAAGGACAACATGGTCGTCCGGGCGATTCACTTCTGGATTGGATCGAGCTGCGATGCCAGTGTCTCCGGCGCCGCCGCACTCCGGGCGGCCGAGCTCGACTCGCGGGTCTGCGCCACGGTGCTTTTTCGCGAGACGCAGGGCCGTGAGAGCGCCAGGTTCCTCGCCTACTTCAAACGCGACATCGTCGTCGAGTACTTCCACGAGAAACCGGCATCGTGCACGCTTCACCGCGTGAGCGGTTTGGTGGTACCGATTCTTACGGAACTCGAGGGCGTCGACTGGAAGTACTTCACCTCGAGGGATGTCATCCTCATAGACATCCATTCGAGGTGACGGAACCTTTTTTTTATCAATTTATAAATGAGAAATAGCGTTTTTTATTTCGTTTTTCGGTTTGACAATTTATTGTGTTAATTGCTTATTCAATTTCTTTATTAATTTAGTATTAATCAATTAAATTATTTTATTTTAATTGCATTTTTATTAATTATTTAAAGCATTTGCTTTTTGTAACCATTAAATATTTTTTTAAATTATACTGATTATCTGTATTAATTTTATAAGAGCATTTATTAATTTCATTTGCCCTCATGCAGTAATCCATCAAAATTTATCATTATCATTAACTTAATTGCATCGACACTACAGTGGCGTGGTGTATCTCTGGTTGGGATCGTCAGCGGACCCGCTTCACAAAAGGCACGCGGCGCACCTGTTGCAGGAACGAAAGAAAAACAATAACGTGAGAGTGTTCGTTGTGGACGACGGTTACGAACAAACACTGCAGGGCGAGGCCCGCGAACTATTGCACCAGGTCCTAAAACCATCGAGCAGGGCGGTGCTTCCGGATCGGCAACGCGCGATCTTTTTGCCCCAGCCGGTCAAGCTTTATGTCTGCAACGAACAGAGTGGGAAATATAAAGTACGTGAGCAATTTGCGATTCGAAGAAATATTCGTGCGAGCGAAACTTGCAAAGGAAAATATGAGTTGTAAATCCGTTCACGAAGGGATTCAGTTGAGAGGTTTAAATGGGAAAATACATGTAAATGTCCTAAAAATCGACGTTTTTCATCATTTTTCTGAAAAACGTCGATTTTTAGGGCATTATATTTCATTATATTACGTCGAATCGATGGGAATTCCAGAAATCTAACAAAATCTATTTTTGATATTTTTTAATGGAACCTTGTTTTTAAACATATTTTATTCTGTATGAACCTCTGAGACTAAACAATAAAAAAAAAAAAAATTCAAAATTCTCCTTCCCTCAAAATTCTTTCTCTTAAACGCATTTCCTCTCCCCAGGTAGCCGAGCTCAAATCCGGACCAATTTCGCGTTCAGACCTGACGTCCAGCAACGTCTACCTGGTGGACCGTGGCGAAGTCGGTGTCTGGGCCTGGGTCGGTTCAGACGCCAACTGCCGGGAGCGTTTGGAAGCCATCAGGAACGCCCGTGGCTTCATCAAGAAGAAAGAATACAGTGGCAGTGTACCCGTCGCCAGAGCCCTGGAAGGCTTCGAGCCACCGGAAATGAGGGCGCTACTTCGCGGATGGGAACAGGTCCGAGCCACGCCACTCACTCTGCCCAGTAGTTTCGAACCCGAGTACATGGCTGAGAGACCCAGGATGGCGGCGGAGTGCCAGCTGGTGGACGACGGTTCCGGGGAACGAGTCATCTGGAGATTCTGCAGGGAACGGGGGTTGGTCCAGGTGGAGGACAATGGGATATATTACGCTGCGGCGTGTTACGTCATCAAGTACAAGTATGGGCAGGGAAGGAGGTCTAAGACTATTGTAAGTTGAAAACTGTTGAATCATAAGCAATCTGTTCCCTTAAATGCATTCTCGCCGGATAGAGTATATTGTTCTCCAAGCAAGTAATCCATGAACCTGCAGAGATTCTTTTTCCAGAGATCATTTCTCACTGATTAGGATTTGTATGCAACGTTTTCTCGGATTGCAGATCTATTGCTGGGAAGGAGCCCACTCCAACTGCTCTGATAGGGAGGCAGCTTTGGAGGAAGCTTGTCGCATGGCTAAGGACAATTTGGCCCAACTGGTGAAGGCCTCCCAGGGATGGGAGCCTCCCCACTTGTTGCAGATGTACAATGGCAAATTACGGATACTCGCTGGGGAACATCGAGACAAACGTGGGTTCCCAGTCTTTCGCGATTATTCTTCCATTGTTTGTTCTCTCTTCTCTATCATAGTTCTGTCATCACTTCAGAGACAATTTCAATTTATCTTTCCCATTTTTTATTTTGCGACTTAATTTAATTTGTTATGTTATAATACAGCACCAAGAAAATATCTGGTTCGAGTTCACGGTTCGGCTCCCTACACTTCCAAGGCAGTGGAACGACCACTGAAGGTTAATAGTTTGGACTCTGGGGGTGTGTTCATCCTCTTCTCTGATAATCCTATGGTCTGGTGTGGGAGCAGAAGTACGGGTGATGCGAGGGAGGCATCGAGACGATTGGCCCCAGTTACAGCACCATTAATTTCCGAAGGCAAAGAGGATGAGGAATTTTGGAACCAGATTGGAGGTTCTCATAGATGACAATTTCAATAATATGTAGTATAAGAATTAAGGAAGGAAATAAATCATCAAATCATCATTAATAAATCATGAAATAATCAAAGTTAGTTATTTTATTTTTGGATAGGTCGAGGAGTTTATGGCACGGAATACGTCGAACGTGAGGAAGAAACCGACAGGCACCTTTACCATTGTCAGATCGAAGAGAACAAGTTTACAGGAGCTGAGGTGTTAGGCTTCTCTCAGACCAGCCTTCTGCCAGAAGCAGCTTGGCTGCTGGATGCTGGCAGTGTAATCTGGATCTGGATTGGCAAGTTCTCCGGGATCCAATGCTTTAAGGACGGAGTGGAATTTGGGAAAGTCTTTTTGTACACCCATCCGGCCAGTCGCGATAGGAACACTATCATTAGTGTCATCGAACAAGGTATCGTCAGTAAAAATTGGATTTTAAGGGGAGGTTTACTATCTTTGGCCCGAAAAAGGCAGATTCTTTGAGAATTTTTTTCTCGGGATGTGTTATAGATATCAATGTCAAATTTGGTTAAAATGTTTATTGATATTTCCTTTACAAACTGGAATTTTTTCGACCGGAAATGTCGAAGAGCAAAGGCGGAAGTGCCGTCGGAACGAAACAAAATTTCGATGTAGACCTCC
>JABFPB010002651.1:0-19404 GCA_022817645.1 Ceratoteleas bidentatus
GATACTTAACGTCTTTTATTCACACATTTAATATCTAATGTGACATGTGACAAACTATATGCACCCAACTTCAGTGACGTTGTTGGTATTACTGCAATTTTCACACTAGATCTTACTTTGACGTAAAGTAAATTTTACTTGAGACATATTACTTATTTAAAAAAAGTAGATTTGATGTTTTCATTTTTTCCCGTGCACATATCATAACTTATCAAAATTAATAAAATAATCAATCCATATGAAAAAGACAAATGACATGTGACCATCGTCACATGTCATAATTAATGAAACGTACAAAAATAATAAATCCAAAATTTTGGTCAAAATTAGTCCATCGAGTGTTCTTAAAACCAAAATCATTCGAGACATGAGATTCTTTTGAATAACTTTTTGGGGGTGGGGATGCCCAGCAGCCGAGATCCAATTCAAATTAAAAAGTTTAAATTGTAAAATGGACATAAGACCAATTTGGAGAACTAATGTATAAATTGTATCAAATTGGAATAAATGGCGACCAATGAGGATTCAGCATTTGTCAAAACGTGAATTGGAAGTAACTGTATTAAATTGTAAATCAAAATGGCGTCAGAGAGTTCTAATTTGTTACAATTTAATCCAATATACCCGCAGTATACTGGATTAAATTGTATCAAATTGGAATTTCGAGGTCGATGCTGCCGCCATTTTGATTTACAATTTAATACAATCACTTCCAATTCACAAAGTTTTGACAAATGCTGAATTCTCATTGGTCGCCATTTATTCCAATTTGATACAATTTATATTATAAGTTCTCCAAATTGGTCTTATGTCCATTTTACAATTTAAACTTTTTTATTTGAATTGGATCTCGGCTGCTGGGTGCCACTTTGTCGTCCAGCTAGCATCGTCGCATGTCACAACTTATGAAAATTAATAAAATAATCAATCCAAAATTTTGGTCTAATTAACCCTTAACCCTGGATGTCGGTCTGTGGGACCGCTAACATAATTGTGGGACCGCTAAAAATTAAAAATAATTTTCGCTTTAACTTTGAGAATATTACCTTACCGATTGTGATTGTTATGTAACCATTTATAAATGAATAATTATAAAAATGTTTGTTACACAATGCTTTTTAATGTTCAAAACATAGGATTAAGGGTTAAGGTCCATCCAGTGTTCTTAAAACCAAAATCATTCGAGACATGAGATTCATTTGAATAACTTTTTGGGGTGGGGATGCCACTTTGTCGTCCAGCTGTCATCGTCAGATGTCACAACTTGTGAAAATTAATAAAATAATCAATCCAAAATTTTAGTCTAATTAAGGTCCATCCAGTGTTGTTAAAAGCAAAATCATTCGAGACATGAGATTCATTTGAATAACTTTTTGGGGGTGGGGGTGTCACTTTGACGTCCAGCTAGAATCGCCACTTGTTGTAACTTATGAAAATTAAAAAAGTAATCAATCCAAAATTTTGGTCTAATTAAAGTCCATCGAGTGATGTTAAAATCAAAATCATTCGAAACGTCACATGTCATAACTTATGAAATTTAATAAAATAATCAATCCATGTGAAAATGACAAATGACATAAATAAATACACATTTCATAAATTATGACATGTGACCATCGTCACATGTCATAATTTATGAAATGTTTGTTTATTTATTTATTTATTTATTATATATATTACAGGCAATCGCCCAATTACAATAATGTTTATTACAATATTCGCTTGAAAAGGTTTTTGTATACATTTTCTTCATACCCTAACAGAACAGTCAGAAAATCGACATTGATTCGATGTCAATACAGATGTCAAATAGATGTTGAATCGATGTCTAATCAATGTCTCAATGTCCCTTCAGGTGACATCGAATCGACATCGATGGCTCAACATCGATTCGACGTTTCGCATCAACATCGAATCGACGTGTCTCAATGTTGATTCCATATCGATTCTATGTCGATGCCTAACATCGAATCGATATTGAGCCATCGATGTCGATTCGATGTCACCTGAAGGGACATTGAGACATTGATTAGACATCGATTCAACATCTATTTGACATCTGTATTGACATCGAATCAATGTCGATTTTCTGACTGTTCTGTTAGGGTATATTAGTAAGGATTACTTGTTAGGATGGATTTATAGATCCAACTTAACATTTAAGTTTAAATTTTGACTCAATAGCAAAATAATCGATGACTACATTACCATTACGATTTCGAATCATCAGCATTGACTGAATATTGATTTCACCCAATTTTTACGAAATTTAAATCTAGAATCAAATTTGCCATCGACCTTCCTCTGAAAAAAATTCGCGTTCGGATTTCCCTCGTCACGGCGACGGTGGCGCCACCCCGTGTGATTAACTCGGCGAATCGCAGCATTAGTAAGCGGAACGAAATGAGAAAAACACACCTCAAAGTAAGGAAAACGAAGAACAACGGGCCAAAGCTCTTTTTCCTTCGTTTGACTGTACCGCGCGCGGAATTAAAGAACGCAACGAAATAAGGCGCCCTCTCACGGCGAACCGGGCTCGTTACATCACGCGGCAATAGCATTGAAAGGGGCGACTCCCCCCTCCCCCCCAAACCGACTCCCGGCGCCTTTTTGCTACGCTTTTTTCATCTGACGAATGTCGAGGGCCGTTTGTTTCTTGGCATTTGCGTCGCGCGCCGTTTTTTCAGCGGCTTGATTACGTTCCGGTCGCGAACAATGTCCTTGGTGGATAAGCCAATTGGAAGGTCCTTTGACGCGGCGCGGCTTTTTCGTTTGATTAAGACGCCCTGCCACGTTTTTCCCCGAGTTGCGTTAACGCTTTTAGGCATTCGCATAATGCCGATGCTCGTTTGACTTGTAGGTTAGGTTGTCGGGCGCTTTGTGGCGATCGTTTGTTTGCAAGCAGGTGCAAACAAAACCTTAATTTTTCCTTGGAAACCACGACAAGGTGACTTTGCTGTTTCGTTATTGCGAAGTGAAAAATCGACGTAAAAATGAACTGGAGCGCCATCTGGAAACTATTTTTTGTTCTTCTTTGTCCTTTGACGTGGTTGGTTTGCATTTCTTGTTTGTCAACAAGATTTGCCAAGTCAAGGTGACTTTTGTTATTTCTCGCCGTCGAATTGCAATTTTTGGAAAACATAGGATGCCATCTGTTATCTGATTTTGTTTGCTTTTCTATGTTTTGGATGGTAATCAGTTTACATTTCGATTTATTTTTCAATAACATTGGCCAGGTTAAATGTGACTTTTGTTTTTGTTTTTGCCGTCGCGTTTCATAATATTGATACGCCACCATTTATCGCTAAATAGCACCGCGATATCAGGGCACATTGTCTCAAAGCCTTTAAGATACAAAATGCATGAAAACGTCCTGAAAATTACGTCGAGCGTCGACTTTTTTGCTCGCCCTCTAAGCAGTCTTAAGAACCTCTATCTTTCACAAAGCGTCGCTGCAAAAATGCAAACCCGATTTAATGTCGCTCGCCGAGACCCGTCCTCCATCTTTGCCCCGAAACGTTCGAATTTAAAAGTGTTTTCCAGCGCAATAATAAATTACACGACGTTACTGAACGACACTCCTATTTCGTTGGGATATTACAGGTCAAAGATGGCGAAAATTAGCTGGGAATTAGGTCTATGACGAGAAAAATTGATGGTCCGTTCTCTAAGGTTCTTTGTCACAAATTAAAAAGAGTTTTAAAAAAGTGATTAAATATGTAGATCAATAATAAGGATTAGATATGGAGATGTTTTGAACAGAAGATTTTAAATGAGTTTAACAAAGATTCGACATTTTCAAATCAGTGGTAAGAGCTTCATTAAAAACAAAAAAGTGTGAATACAAAGAGAGCGATGAGTTGATTTTTGTTTTGTTTTGGAGAGAAAAGGTCGAGGAATTCGAGTTTTTCCTTGTTTTGTTTTGATGAATCGAAGAACTGTGGTTTTCAAGAAGGGATAAAGGTGTTTTGTCAGGCATTACTTTGAGCTTTCGAGACGTGCGGATGACTGAAGACCATCTTCCAGTGAGTCGCGTGAGTTGACATTGGAAATTGATTTTTTAAATAAGGAAGACTGCTCGTCTGCATTTACATAATATCAAACGTGAATGTTTATCTTTATACAATTCGATTTTAGGGATATACTACATAGTAAAATAATCCTTAGGATTAATATTTAGTTAATAAAATTTAGATGGATGTGTTTCGTATATAGAAACCCTTTAATTTGATTACGCTCGTACGTATATTGAACAATTTTTTTTATAAAAATACATTTATAAAATGTATATGCGTTTATTTAATTTTGAAAATAATTTTGAAAATAATTTTGAAATAAAAACAAATCCAATTTTTGGTATATACCACTGTGTTTAGAATAATATACTTTAATTTTAGTATAAACGCATTCTTGTTTAGAGCGTTTAAAAAAAGTATCAAATTTTTTCAAAAAATTTTCGAATTTTTCAAAATACTCCAAGCATGGCCATGTGTGTATTCAAATAAAAGAATTTTTCACTCGTAAACACAATAGTATTAACGGATTTCACCTAAAAATTGTATGTTTCGACCTACGATTACTAACGATTAAAAAGGGACCTAATTAGGCAAGTTTACCACAAAATTGCTCTCTTTAAAACTTGCCTCAATCTTTTTAGAACACCTCACACCGTAAATCGCGCGAATATCAAAAAACCCTCGCGGGGTCTGCTGAAATTGACTCGCAAGTAGAGGCCCGGCGTGGCAAAAAGTGCAATATGTTAATCCCCGATAAATCAGCGCCTCCGCCTCGGTGACCTCGCGGCATGAATATGTAATCCGCGCGCTCGGCCCCGGCGTCATTTATAAAATAGTAATTCTTTATAAACAAGAGCCGCGCGACTCGCGACGTGTTCTTAACACTCGCGACGACCTCGTTTCCGCCCCTTCGACAATTCTGTCCCCCTCTCTGTCTCTCTCTTTTCTACTTTTCATTATTTCCCGGGGAAACTGTAAGAAGAATTGAAGACGCGGAGGTGTCACTGTACAGGAAATGATAGTAAAAGGGTGAGCGTTGGCTCGCCGGAGAATAAATTCCGGTCACGCAACGTATAATGCGCGCGCGACCTCGGCGGCGTCTAAATCTTGGTTAAGACGGGGCCGGGCGAACAATAAGGCAGAGACAAGTGCATCGCGCGGCTGCCAAGCGAAACGCGGCGAAAAATGGCGCCCGCCACGTCAGCCCCTTCATCTGTCCGGACGTGATAACGTCGACGCGGCGCTTTGCATATTGGAAGGGCCGGGGTGGCGCGCCAGTCGGCGTCATTTGCGCCGTTAAAAAGCGCGGGAAAGGGTTCGAGGGAGGGGGTGGAATAACGGGGAGAGTACTGTCATGGCGGGGATTTGAACGGAGTTATTGGGGGTTGAGGTTATGTGTACTCGAAAAATATTAGATTTACATTATATTTTATTTATATTATAAGGTTATGATGTTCTAATTATGAATCCAATGACATCTAATGTTTAGGAGATGCGGATTAACCTATGTTAAGATGCGAAGAAGTCTATGTTTTATGTTGGTAATGTATTATTGGTACATTTAGATGATGCAAGCAAACATTTTATTCAGCTTGCGTTCCAAGACAACTCAATTTGTCACAGTCATATTCAGCCTTTTTCAGACTTATACGGCCGACCCGAGATAACTGGAGTATGATATTGTCTGAAAAATTTATATTTAAATATTGCAATAGTTCGAATGAACTTTAAGTGGAACTTTTGAATTACTCTTGAAGGTATAACGTCTTTGGCCGAGTGGTTATAGCTCCAGACTTTTGCGTCATAGGTCGGGGGTTCGATTCCCAGCTGTGATCGTTTTTTTAATAGAAGTATCGTCTTTAATAGAAGTATCATTAGATAATTTCATACTTTTAAGAAAATAAAGACTTATCTAAGCGAGTTTTTAGAGTTTTTCAGAGAATTACGAACTTGTAATTTGAAATTCTCTGAAAAAGTCTGGGAAAGTCTGAAATGGTCCAAACAAGTGTAAAAAGACCCGAAAAGATTTGCCGACCGAATACTGTGGGTGAGACGTTTTCAGTCATTTTCAGACTTCTTAAGATATTTTCAGACACTTTCAGACTTTACTTATCTCGGGTCAGCATATATCCGGATAAGTCTGCACAAGTCTGATCAGGTCCGAAAGGGTGTCAACATTGAATTTCAGAATTTTTTAAAAAGTTTTTAGACTTATCTCAGACTTTTTCAGATATTTCCAGAGTGATTCTTTTTAAAAGGAAGAGAGACAGAGAGAGAAAACCCTTTTTTTCTTTTGGGTCTTGGCGCCAAAAATAGTAACAGTGTTTCATTGATTCATAATTATGGGTCTCACATGTACAGAAATGTGAGTTGATCAAAATATTTTCGCAATCAACGTAAATGCTGACATATGTTGCAACCAAAAAATTGAATGTTATGTCACAAAACGGTAATATGTAACTTCTAGAGTGAAGATTCTTATCATAAATCTATTTAATTTCTTGTCATAGTACATTAGGTCACATAAAATTGTAATATTTATTTCGCGTAATACTTCTGATGAACAGAACTCTATTTTTCCCAACGTCTGTCACGGGGCCTCAATCATAAAAAGATTCAGCCCCAAGATTACGATCACGTGATCCCTACAGCACAACATTTTCACTCATACTACCAACGCACGCGATGTGATTGCTCGTCTACTGACGAAATGTTTAATAATTTTCAACCAGCAGTTTCTTTAACAAATGTTTATAAATGTCTCCTGGAATTGGAAATACCAATGATAAATATTTCATATCCCAAATTAATTTCTCAAGTAGAATTTATAAAAAGTAGGAGTTACTGTACAATACATGATCCGAAAATTCGTGACTCTCCCGAATTCGTCGACGAAAGTAATCAATTCTCGAAAGTAATCACAACGTTTTAAGACTCGCGCACAATATCATCGCGTGCAAGGATCGCGGAATTTTGATAATGAAGGATTTCACGTTGAATGCGCTTGTTGTAGTTTTGATATGCCCGCAGTTGGCAAAGCTCCTTTATTTATTAATCTTCTCCCGGATGTTTTCGTTTCATTGTTTTCGTTACGTCAGCGCCGTTCCGGTATCTTCGTGCACGGTGGGCGGAGGTCTTTAGTAATATTGTTGGTACAAACATGCGATTCGTGTGCAAAACAAAGCGAAAGGGTATTATGGCCAAATGGCAATGGTGTCCCAACTTGAGGACCTTTCCCTATTGATCCGTTGAACTGATTAGAAATCGAACAGCTCGACTTTTTAACACTTTTTCCCTCTTCAAACAATTCCCAGACTTTTCTTGTCCTAGAACTTCTGAGAAATTTCTCAGATACAATTTTTTGGAGGGTATTAGATGAGTGTTCACATTTTTCAGAAATCTTCAATACTTGTGAGACTCGTCTTGTGAGAACGTTTGAGGCTTCTTCTTAAATTTGAAATTTTATCAGCTCAAGAATATAATAGAGGTTTTCTTTAGATACCTGTTTGAAGAGTTCTTAAAACGGGGAAGGATGAGGTATTATGCACTACTTTAGCAACTGATGGTAAAACAGATTTTCTAACGTTTCCCCTTGAAACCGTTTTCAGACGAAGATTTTCGGTGGAGTAAAACCTCGTTTTTTCTCCTTCAGACAATGTTTTTCCTTCTAAGGAATGAAATTTCGTTCTCCTCCTTCGATTCCAGGGAGCAAAATACGAAATTGTGCACCTGCGACAAAAGACAAATAAATATTGTGGTAGTTAGTAGACATCATTTTTCCAGACACACTCTATCACCAATTTCGGAAAACGCCACTCCCTCATTCGCTTAGCAACTTAACCCAGCCCTATGTCCCTTCTATAGCGTCAAAATTAATATCCCGCCGCCCCCTCCCGGCCATAAAACTTACACGCGTGACGTCGTACCGTACGTGTTTACGCGACCAACACAAACCGCTGGATTACGTAAGAAGTCGCCGAACCGAGGGGCGGTTCGGGGGAGGGGGTGAGCAATAAAATACGCGACTGGAAAGGTTAAGGACTGACTCGCGAGCGCTGCGGCGGACATTTAGACGCGGGCTATAAATTAAGCTTTTACGGCGCCATCGTTCTTTTGTTTTCGCGTCCTTTTTCCGCGATACGTACGCTTAATCCCGCGCTGCCAGCGCCAATGCCGCGCAGTTTCTTGTCGCGCTTTTCTTGCGCACTTAAACGTCCCTCTGTTTACACGTCAGTCCGCGCGATCGGCGTCGCTTTTTTCGCCCGCGGCGAATCCCCGGAACTGAAAATTGAGATGCGAAACAAAGGACAGTAATTTAAGGGGGAGGTGTATATTTTAACTACTGTAGGTGGAGTTCCAATCGGATTTTAGTACTGCGGGATTTGGCAGGGATGTGTAACAGATTAATCGTTCGGAAGCCAGAAAACGAGATTGCTATGGTAACCATTCGGATAGCTAGCAGCGGTATTTAAGTGAATTTGGTAGCAGACTGAAATTTTCTCAGTGTTTATGTCTACCCAGAGAACCAGGCAAATCACAGTGATATCACAGTCATGTCATAAGTGAATCACTCGTGATTCACTCATAAGTGAATCACTCGTGATTCACTCATAAGTGAATCACTCGTGATTCACTCATAAGTGATCAACTATTTTGGACATGCCACATGTGACTCTTTTAGACATGCCACCGAAGTATCACAGCTGTGTCACATTCACGTCACACCCGTGATATCACATAGATGTCACACTGAGTAGGAAATAGTTGATCACTTGTGACACACAAGTGAATCACAAGTGATTCACCTAGGACATGACTGTGATATCACTGTGATTTGCCTGGTTCTTTGGGTAATGTTTGTATTTATTAAATAAAAAAATGTTTCTAATGTATCAGGTCTTCGTTATTTTTTCAAATAAATTAAAACTTTTATCTGAAAATTATACAAAATTTAACATTCTCTCGTTGTCAATTCTATTCAAAATGATAAGCTGGTACCAACTTGGGTAATCCCCTTGCCACGATTATCTTCTCCCTCCCCTACCTTCGGCACTTGAAACTTGACACCCCCGAATTGTTAAATGCCCAAAACAGCCGAGCCAACCAATACGCGGAATACTTTCTCGGTTCCTCGAAGAAGCGGAAGAGCCCGGAGGAAATTTCATAACTCGCGTGCCAGTTGCCGCAGGGTCCGCCGTAAAACAGTACGCAGCAAGCCGCGGCAGGGGGCGCCTCTGTGTACACAGATGGCGCGCCACGTACGCACACTAATCAAGCGAAGTTTATCGTGGTAGATGAAGTCTTACGTAGCAGTCGACAGGTGGATGGGAGCTTCGTTTTCAGCATACCAATTACCGGCCTGGAACGAGTAATTGTTGCTCGAGCGTTGTCCTGGCGAGCCAGACGAATACCCGAGGCTCGGAGCAAGACGAAGGGTTGGTTAGCGGAGCAGCGGTAAGGTTGATTGCGAACAGAGACGGAGATGAGCGAAAGAGCGCGGCTGCCAGATACGAAACAGGGACGTAGCTAGCGTGAGAGTTGTGGAAAAGGGTCTGAAAGACATCCTTCAGAACGTTATTAAAGGGAATTTTGGGAAACCTGTTTTACCATCAGTTGGTAAAACGGGAAGAGGAAACTAAATTTGATGGAAGGTGATGAACGTGTGTTAGGGAAAACTTATTTGAATTTTAATTTGAAGTAGGAGTTGTAGAGGTTTAAGGTTAGGTTCACTTTCGAAGAAATGTTGAGTTCATTTTTGCTTGGCATTAAAACATTAAAATGTTGTTTTTAAATGGAATCCATCAAGAATCTTCAGAAGGTTTTAAGTTGGCACTTACGAATTTTAGTGACTCCCAAATTTGTAGCGAGATACTATAGTCGGTTTTGTTGGCAAATTACGATTTGAGGTTAGGTTAATTTTCAAATGGATTTGAATCATATCTCAACATTGTTTATTCATTTATTACTCGGATATACTTATTCATCCATTGCTGGGTTCGACTTTAATGCAATTCAATACTCTAGAAAAGCTTGTCTCTTAAACATCTCTTAAAATAAGAGGTAAAGAGGTTTAATTTATCTTTTTAGCTACTATGTACCTTACAATAAGTTATATTTACTCTCTTTGCAGACAAAACCTCTTATAATAAGAGATTTGTTTTTCCAGTGTAATAAACTCAAAATAAAGACGAATATTGATCCTCATTTTGAACTATAAATTTCTAGGTTAGGATACCATTTCGAGAATATGCCGTTACATCTCCGCTATATCTCCTGCGTTTGCCATTTCCACAAATCATTCCTCAGCTGCTTTCTGAGTTATGGACTCGATTACTCGATGCTAAGTACTTAATGAAAAGCGTTCCAAAACCCAAAATTTAAGCGCAACATAATTGCGTCCTCGACATTAATCAGCCGCAAAATACGAGCAGATTCCATTTTTCGCGCCCAAAGAAAATGGAGAAGTAATTACCGCGATCATCGAAAACAAATTTCCCCGTCCCCCATCCCGTCTGAATAATCCCCGCAACGACGTTACTTTCCCGTACAGGCAATCGTTCGCCGATTAATTCGTCCGCGGAACGACCTTAAATTAGACAGGCAAACGGCGACTGTGAATTCGAGCTCTATAATTCGCGTCGCGAAGGTGCTAATAAAACCGTGATACCCGATTGAATTGGATCCCGTCACGTAGATCGCGGGATTTGAACGCAAATCACGGAAAACCTTCTGCCTCATTATTCAAACCGAGGTTTCTGTGAAAAAAACGGAAAATCCCCTTTTCTTTACTTTTCTGTAAAATTTCTTGAAAAGAGAAAAACAAAGAAATACAAATATATGCGAAAATGATAATTTAAAAAGGTTGATATATCAATATACTAATGTCTGATTTTGAAGTATTGATGTTTCTAATATTGACCCATTGGTGCCGATCTTATTACTGACTGGGTTTTAATTGTTTCAGTATTGATTGACATATGAACCATTATTAATACTTTTATTAGTATTTCTTATTTAACTAACATAATGTATATGTTTATTATTGAATCAATGTTAATAGTTGTGCTGTTGATATTTTCCTCATTGATCAATATACACGAATTCACTATCAGCAAACTCTATATTTGTAGCTCGGCTTAATACTTAGAACCCGGAAACAGTCAACTTGCCATCGCCTTTGACTCAATATCGGATTGTAAATGTTATTCCCCCAAGGTTGGGATTAAAAACCTCAACCATTCGTCGAATTCTCCTGACACCCTAACCGAATAAAATTGCCACCAATCTCCGCCAATTATCTCGCCCGGATTGCGTCCCGTTTCCGTCGCGGGAGCCGAAAAACCAGCGTGACTGCGGCCCTGCAGACTTGGCATGTATATGACGTCGCACCTCACCCGACTAATGAGACCGCGCGGTTACATCAGAGGCCGAGGAGAGACAAATTGAAACGTACGAGCCTGCGGGGCCATGCCACCGGCGATATCCAGCGGCGGTCGGAGGAAAGGGGCGATGGAGGGGTTGCCAAGATCAGCAACTGCGCCATCTAGCGCTGCCCCCTCGAATGTTCCGAAGCCCCGGGATTTCATATTTCACCCTTTTTTAGCGAATGGCAGAACCCTTCCCGATTGTCATTACCGTCCCGTTAATTGCCGGCGATCGAATCACTTTTTCGGTCGGCGTCGCTGATTAGGTTATCCGGATCGTATTTCCGCGGCAAGACACTTTTCTTGTCCCGGCGACGGCGCATTAATTAGGCGCCGGAAGAGTTATGCCGGCAAATTTTAATTACGATATTCTCGCCGACCGTCGGAGAGACCGTTGCGCCAATTATCGGCTTCCGTCGGGCGAACGCGACGGAATCCCGTTTTTTGCCGCCTGACGGACAACTGCGAGTACAAGCCACCCCCTCCCTCGTTCCGGTGTCACTCGGCGGTGTTTATTTGCAATTTACCGGTAATCGATGGATCGGGTGACGTCTTATGAATAATCGAGTGCGCGGCGAAGAAAAGTGTCATTTGCATGATTCCCGGCGCCATATTAATCGACGGGCTATGACTAAGTTAAATTGGTTTATCGATCACCGTCGTGCGGTCGCAGTCGGACGACGTTACGCGTCGGGAGCAATGCCGTTGCGGGAAGAAGTTGGAACGGCGCCACCTAGCGGCGGAAAAGGACTCTTCCGCTGACCGGTTTCCCCCACCGCCTATCCCACCGCGAGATTCGCTTAACGTTGCGAGGGTCGCTGCGTCGGGGTAAACAACGCAGCGTCAATTATAACGAAAACCGAACTTGTTTGCCGTTGCACGTGTATAAATGCGCGGATATAATGAACAATTAAGTATGTAATTATGTGCGGCCGCACGCAGTTTGCACATTCATTCGGCATCGAGCCGCAAAGCCAATCAATGTCGCGTATTGTGCAACCGCCGACCGCAAGATGTCAAACATTGATGGCTTTCGGGGCAAACAATTTGCGGTTGGCCGGCGCAATGCGAAGCGTCGTTTCGGCGGCAAAAACGACTGAAAACCGAAAATATTGCGTTGGCACTCCTGACCTGATGGTTCTGGGGCTAATTTCAGGACGATCCGGTGATATTTTTGACGGATGGTTGCACTGTGAGAGGATTACGACGGTTGGTCAAGGAGGGTGCAGGATATGCGCAACGCCATTTTGGCGGGAAACGATACGAAGACGGAAAGTACTGCGTTAGCCCCCTATCGAGTTAGTCCTGGAGCTTATTTGAGGGCGATCCGGCGATATTTTTGGCGGATGCCGGCGTTGAGAGCGGATTACGATAATTGGCTGGGGAGGGCGCGGATTGCGCGATCCAATTGCTACGGATTAAAAGCGCATTAATCTTTGAAACGGGGCGCGCAAAAATGCGCGGTAATTGGATTCCGGGCTGGAAAGTTAATGTTTCAATTGCAGCGTGTCGTTCGAACGTGCCGCCCATAAACAACAAAGGGCATTACCTGGAGCGGCATTCAAAGGAGCCCGACGGCGCCGACGTGAAATAATGACGCCGCGCGTGTTTCACTTTTTAATTTTCCCGCGGCGAAATGGGAATTTAAGGGCGCGCTTTGCAACTTTAATCGCCATTCCCGGAAAAATGCATCGCAAAGTGCCGCCGAGAGGTAGCAAGGTTTCACAAACGACAGTTTTTTGGAAAGGAAGGGATCAGTTTGGTGTTGCCATCTAGAGTTCAAACTTTTGCGGGGCGTCTAGTATGTAACCGTTCTAGAATCTAGAATAATTAATACTAGTTGATGTAAACTATATACTAGATGCTGTACTGGAATCGAGATATATAATTACATGTGAAAACAGATTAGGAGATCCGATGGGAAAGTTTAGAACTTTTCTGTGGCGCTATCTGGAGTTCTTTTACAGTTTTGATCCACTCTAAGTCTCAGATTTAATTTAAAAGGTTGAGAATTGGGTTGCATCCAAATCTGGTTCAATCTGGGGAACTCGACCAAAGCCTGATACAATTTCCCCCGGCGAAGCTTAATTAAACGCGACTTCGGGCGTTTTTTTCGCGTGTTATCGAGCTTTGTGTAAGCGCGTAATCTTCTTACGTCGCTTCTGGGCGTGTCATCCGCGTTTTATGCAAATTTCCGTTGCTCGTGTGCAGGCGTTAATTGTTCGCCACGAGACTCTTAATTATTTTTACGCACTACCTGCTTTGTCAGCGCCGCGATTCAAAGGTCGACGATTTTACAAGCATCTTCTCCCGACGATAAACTCGGTTGCACGCCGCGTTTTCGGCTGCCGTAGCAAAATATTAAAGGTTCGACGAAGGTGTATGAGCTCGTGTAATTTGTCAAATGAACGTCGACGTCGCGACGACGAGTAATTACACTCCCGCTGCAATTGATAAATTTGAAAAGAATGGAATTTTTAGTTTAGCTTTCACTGACATTTTCAGCATGAAAATACGAAAATATGAGGACTAATTTGGATTAATGGTGAACAAGTATTGACTTGATAAATCCAAATAAAACTCATATAAATGCCAAATAATTGAATATGTATTTGCGGATTATTCGTAACTCTGGTAAAACAAAACGTAGAGCAAACAAATGTTTCCAATGTATGTACATATATTGGCAATATATTTCCAATATATTGCCATATATGGCAACAGTTGAAAACGTAATCCATATAGTGCCATATATTGTAAATATATTGAAAATATATTGGAAATATATATTGGAAATATATATTGGAATTATATTAAAAATATATTACAAATATATGGGAAATATATATTTATTTTTACTAGAAAATATTATTTATTATAACCGATAGTATATTAACAGATTTTGGACAAATGCCGCTTAGGCCCAAGTAAATGTAACCTATTGGTTTCTAATCGTTTTTTAACCGGGCAAGTGAGTTCTCCAATAAAAATTAGTAACTTTGATACTAGTATAGTTAGAGTCCGAAGTAATTAGGGTTTTAACACCGAAATTGTTTCAGATATAAATTATACAAGGGTTATCCTAAAATGTTCTGACATTTCAGACATGTGTCGAAAAATGAAATGCCCGATTCACATTATATCATACCATAAAAATGCAGCTTATATACTTTGCTTAATAATTCGGATCGGATTATTTTAATCGCGGTTTTATTGAGATTCTTCGATCCGCGCGTTTCCGATAATGTTGAATAAATAATCAATTTAATATTATTTGCAAACCATCGAAGCAAAGACCCTTATGCCGGGTATATCAATTTATTCTGACGGCGACAAAATGTTATTACTGGAAAATGGAGGGAAATTTGATTAAAATATAATTGGACGTTGTACTGCTTTACGGAGTCTTTCGATACTTTCATCACTTACAAGTAATTTTACTTGCAAATAAATACTCCAGAAACAATGATAATCCATAACGAACTGAATATGTTTTTCTCGGAAATCGAACTGCAAGTTTATAATCGCAGCATTCGATAATGCTCTATTATAATATTTCCATTTCGGTAATATTATCATATTTATCATTATCATTCAGTTATATTCATTTCGTCTGAAATGATGTCGGAATAATATTGCCTATAATTACTATAATTAGACAAGCAAGTTTAGAGTTAAATATGTTGACGTTTTTTAAATATATTCATTATATTTTTCTTCGTTGATACTGCAGTACTACAATAATTTAGTATACAAACGCGGCCAGTAAGGATCGTACCAACTTTACAGAAGATACATATACTTTAGAGATAATCAACATGTTATTATACTTACTGAACCCAGAATGTTTCCGGAACATTTCAAATGTATAAGAAAAAAAAATTCCCAAAAATAAACTAACACAAAATATTTTCTGAATATTCCTAAAATGTTCCAGAAGCATATCTAGGATATTATGAATATATATTCTGAATATATATCTAAAATATTCTGAATGTAATACCTGGAATATTCTGAATAAATTGTTTCACCGAACAAATGATCTTGGAATGTACCCGGAATATTATACTTTATTGTACATTTAAAATATTCCAGTTTAAAATATCCCATTTAAAATGTCCCAAATATATTCTGGGGATATTCCTAGAATATTATGTGCAACTCTGGAACTGCAACTTGAAGTGCAATGCCTAAGTACAAGAGCAGTGTGGAAAAAACTCACAAATTATAGTCAAAGTTTATCGGTGTGGATTCTAACCTCAAACGGCGTTTCAAAAATGTACTGGGGGGAATAGTTTTGTTTTTTCAAATATAAGTGCGATGGATCACATTTCGAAATTTCTGAAAAATGATAACTGGAATGCATTCGTTCGGAGATTAGACCGATCAAATCTCACAGACCTTTAAAAATGAAGTATATATACTTGTAACTGGTGTCAATATGTATATATACATTTTTTGTTTTAAAAATAACTATTTACATGTCTTCCGGGAAAAGAACAGATTTTGCAGCGTACTCAGCTTCTCGTTAATAAGATACTTACATATTTGATGTTAATTCTGTAACATATCATGTCCTTAGACACTAATCGTCTCCTCGTCATCGTTTCAAATGCAAAACTTCCAACTTCTCGTTCAAACTAGTGTCTCTCAATGGAACCTCGGGGTCGAATGAACCCTTTTCAATCAGACCACCCCAGGAAGCGACCACAACCTCGTTTCTCGTATTCGCAGTCCCTGAAAGGCGTTTCGTCGCGCGCAATTACCCAGTTGTCGAACTTCGAACAAAATTATCGCGCGATAACCGGGACGTGAAGGTTGGGGAGAAAAGGGGGGGGGGGAGGTCGCGGGCCGTCAAAGCAAAAGATCGAGCGTATGAATGCGCGTGAGGCAGCGGGGCAAAACAACTTGAAACGAGCCGCACCGGCCCTCGAGTGAGCTCCGTTGACGTTCAATTACGCTCGAAAGTTTGCAAAGCGCGCGCGACGAGGGGCCGCGCAAAAAGCGAAAAATGCGCCGTTTTTGCCCGCGGAATCGCCTTTTGTGACGCGCGCGCCATCTACCGAAGACATGCAGAAACGCTCAGACACCTCCGCAAAATGCTCAAGGAAAGTCAAAGGGTCCGAGCTAATCGCGATGTTACCACGGCGAAGGCATTTTTTAATATTGCGGGACGGATGTCACTGAAATCTGGGTTCAGTAAAATCCCGGAGGTTCAGTAATAATAAAGGAAATGGATGCCAGAAGTAATTTTATATCACACAAATTCGAAAATGTGTTCTAAACTCGAGGAAAGTATCACACTATCAAACGCAAACAATCTTGTACCCTTCCGCGAAAATATCGTCATACCGCGTCTGATTCTTTGATATGATACAACTCATATAAACGAGATCTCGCCGCTTAACGATATTAGTCCATTTTGTGGAATCCACCGGCGTTTGTTTAAAAATGCCGCAAGAAAGTGTCGTCGAAAATAACGAGCGAAACTCTCGCGCTACAATGCCCGCCGTTCCCGAGACGTAATGAACGGCGGAGTTTCGCGCCCGGCCAGCGCGGTTGCGCGAATTTCGACCAAGTCGCAACGGCTGCACCGTGTCATGTAAAGCAGTCGGCAGGTCGACGGAGGAAGGTCTGATTCGGATTAGCCCGGATAATTGTTCCGACGCGGATGCTAATTTGGTCGCGCGGTGTCTTTGGCCGGGCAAAACACCGGGCAAATGAGTCCGCGATTAAAATGGGTAAACAACGCCGCGTTGATAGAAAAGTCTGTCCAAACAGCGCCGACAGCGCGACGGCAAAATAAATTGCCGCCGCGCTCGATAAATTACGGCATTGTCGGGAATCCGCGCGATACCAAGACTTCGATTACGCCGTCTCGGGGCAAGATTTCTGCGCGCGATCGCTGATTGGATAACAAAACAGAGTCCGCGATCGAGTGCTCGGGGAACCGCTTGCGGCGTTTGAACGACATTTCTAGGGGGAAGGCAAACTTAATTCGAAAGATCAACATATTTTCGTCCCATCAGGGACATCGGGGTATTATTTTTGAAGGATAATTGTATCGAATTGTGTGTGCAGAAACCCTAGTAAAAATTGTGATTATGCTGAGATCAGGGCCTGATCAAAATATAATGACTGAGACGAGAATTGAACCGTCGATGCACAGTTTGTAGTCTGTCTGACTTGTCCTCGAGCTATTGGAACATTATATGTATGAGTGAATGTGATATGAATATCATACTGCCAGGTTATGATGTGGCTTGCCTTATTATAACCTGATGAGGCCCAGATCATATTATCCTCATGCAATGATGTGGCATTCTAACCAAAACCTGACAAGGCCATGATCTGGTTGCCATATCATAACCACATCAAAATTGCCTGATTAGGACCTGATCAGTTTTCCTGATGAGATCCTTATGTGGCATGCCACTGAAGTGCATGCCACATTTGGGCCACACCGATTCCAACCGTTACATTCGACTAAATGCCTCATTGATATACCTCATAAGGGCCTCGTATGGTTCTGATCAGGAATCCTTTGATCATGTTTTCCACACCAATTCCTGATCGCTCTCGCGACCGCCATTTTTCGCCACGCAATTTCGAGCGGTTTTGGCGGCAAAAGCGCAAAAAATTAATTGCTCGCGCAGATCGCGATATCGCGAAAGTTCAAGCGCAGAGGAGACGCTAAAAATAACGTTAGACGCCTTTTTTTTCTTATCGCTGGCGACGAAGTGTGGGAGACGGGGGGCGCCGATTATCGGCGGCTGATACCGCGGGACAGAAAATCGTTGAACATTTTTACGTCGCTCGTGCTACGGCGCTCGTTTTAGGCGCGATTGTGCGGCGAATCGTGACTGGCGATCGTGAGCACGTGAGACTCCGAGTCGGCCGCAAATCTGTGGCGTAATTGTTATCAGTGTATAAATTATTCCATCGTCGGGGAGAGGGTGGGGAAAAGGAGATCGTGATAGGGTGGGATTGGGGGGGGGGGGGAGCGGAGGATTTCAGTTTCGATACTCATGTCAGAAGAACGAATCACGTGAAACGAATTTTAGTCGGTAGTTTTTTGGGGCAATTTGGTCACATTTTGAGGAGCTTTTCGTTTTTGCGGGAAGAAATGAGGAGAAATATTACAATGTGTGTTGCAGACATGCGATAATAATGTCAAACTGCGAGTTTTTACAACGAACATTCTAGACAGGTTTTTTTACCGTTAATAAAAATTGAAATGTAAACTTCGTAAAGTAGGTAACTATATTCTGGAGGAATCTAAATATCTCAACATTTTGTTGAGATATTTAGATTACAATTTACAAATTATTAAAAATTATAAAATTTTATTTGTCAATTGTGATGGAAAAATGTACTCAAAGATTTAAATAAGATAAAAACTTTTTATGACAGAGTCCACAGCAAAAATACCAAAAAATAAGAAATATTTTAAGTCATGTAAATATCAAATTTATCTGTCCACAGCAAGTTTACACATTCTTACGACGCCAAGGTTAAATATGTTAATGTGTACAATTAAGTCGAAATATGAAATAATCAGCATTTAGTATCATTGGATGGTCCCCTTCGAGACAAATAATTTTTTCCCAATTTTTTTTATTTCGTGCATAGTTTTCGCGATATTCAAGTCCGGAGTTTAAAATGGGACACCCTGTATAGGGTAACCCATACAATACGATATCGTAAAAGTGTTGCAATATAATATTGTAAGCTGTTTCTCAGTCAATTAGATGATTCGATATATCTTTATCAGTCACTCGAACGTCCAGATGGTACGATCCATGTTGTACAATATCGTTTATAGATATTCAATCTTGGAAAAATATCACTGAAAAAAATTGTACGATGGTACTGGTAAACGTATGTTTGCCACAACCATACGGTATATTTGGTTTGGAACAAGTAAACGCAGTATGGTTAGCACAACAATACACGCATTCTTA
>JABFPB010002652.1:0-19402 GCA_022817645.1 Ceratoteleas bidentatus
AAGGGGCAAGAAATCCATGAGGGTTATCAGTTTAGTTTGTGGGACGTATTGAGTAAAAGGGAGAACGAGTTGAAGATGATGTTGCAGGTGGGAGAGGTGAGACAAAAACTGGAAAAGGTCGTTCGGGAGATGTCGTATCCTGTGTATGGGTTAATGATTTCTTTGAAAGTCGAGCGAATTGTATATGCTGTAAAATGTAGTTTTAAGGCTAGAAAGGTAATTGGGTTTATTGTCAATAGCGTGCAAAGTATTCCGGAGGAATGCGTTGATAAAATCGCTTCTTATTTTACGGATAAGGATATGAGATATTTGACTTATAGTTTTAAGTAGTTGAGATTCTTGGAAGCAAATGTTTTTTTGGTAATAAAACAAGTTATTTTGTAAAATATTGTGTATTTGTTTTGTACATTCGTTCCTTTTAGCCTGTATGGCGATTCTTTTGTTACGCTGCTGCAATGTTAAGGCCAAGACAAAAATTTACTGCTATGATCTCTTTTTGACAAATGCCTTGCTGAATGCTGAGCCAGTGAAAATATCACAACAATGTTTTAATATTTTGAGAATGTATTTTTTCCATGCAACAATCGTATGAAATTTATTCCAAGGGTTTAGGAACTTAACCTTTTAATACTGGTAAACTGCTGTACTGTGGATGTTTTTTTTCACCCAAATTTTAAGGCCGATTTCTTTGTAGGTCTTGATATGTAAATAAAATAAATAAAAATACATTTATATCTTTATACGTAATATCTTCCAAATCTTAATATGTTTCGCAACAAAATTCAATATGTTTCAATATGTTTCTGTACGTTTCAATATGACATTTTTAATAGGGTTACTATGACAAACCTTTTGATCATTATGTTTATGGGAAAAATTGTTGAAAAATAGATGAGAAAAGGAATCCATTAACTGTGATGACATGTTTTTAGGTATATGGGATTAAAGATGAATGGGGTGGAATTAGGAATTTGACTGTGGTCATTTTCTTTTAAATATTGAGTTTTAAGGAAAACGGATGTCTTGTATTATTATGTAATGAATCACTGTAATTTAAATGTGAAGAATAATAGTATTATATAAGTAAGACGAGGTATTATTAATATTTTAATATCCAAATGTAATTGGTACGCTGTGCATTGATTCAATAAGATAATCCAACTACATTCCTATTGGTTACTAAGTTAAATTGATAGATATTTAATAGAAAAGATATTAAACTCAAACACAATAATTGGTCGCATTGAATGAATCATTTTTAATTTTAATTCGGCTAAACATTATGTAATTTCTTGCTAATTGTGCAGTCACATTACTGTGTCAATATTATTGCCACAACTGTGTGTATATTAGGATGTCACAGTTTTGTTACGAAACATTTTACGCGGAAATGACCTTAGTGAAAGATAATCGTACACAAGTGGGCCATAATTCTATAATATTGGTTTTGTCACAGGAGGCGCTGTTGCCGCTAAAACAAGGATAACTTCCCATTAAACAAATTTTTTTAATGGGAACCCCGTATTTATGATTGCAGATTCAGATTTCTCGTAAAAAATAAGAATTTACTTGACTCATTTTTTTGTCAGCATGATAAATGGCGCTGTAATCGCAAAAGATGATCATGCGTTCGGAAATTCGTGTGTTTCGTGTGTGTATTACATTGCCGTTTATGTTTTAAATTTTCTAAAAAAATTGAGAACTTTTTACGTTAATTTTGAACGTTATTCTTGGGAAATTCGAGGTTTTAATTTGGTACCAATTCAACTAGTAAAACAAGTGTTTGATTTTGAAATATTTTGGCAGAAAACCCAAAGAAACTGTTTGTACCCGGAAAAAAATTTTACCGGATAATTACTTGAAAGCGACTGGTTTAAACCCTCGATACTCACACCAACCTTTCATTCCTCGCGACTCACCGGATTATCCCGTGAGTCTTGTTATTGTTTTACTTGACTTGACCTTTCATTCCTCGAAACTCACCGGATTATCTGATTTTGTTTTCGAAATATTTGCGAAAAACATTTTAAATGGACTATCCAGTATATCAGATGGACATTTATACATAAAATAGTTTTATACATATGATATACGTATATTATACATATACTAGATACATAACTGATGTTCTACCATACATTCAAAATACGTCTGATGTCACTATGAACACTATATTTGATTTAACAATGGACTATTGATTTAGAACTTACTTAGACAAGTAAAAGCATTCAATTGATAATTTAATTACTATGTTCAGCGTGAATGAGGATATTTTACGATTCGAGTAAATATTTTTGTTCGTAGAAGTTACTTAAATATTCGGGGCACACAAATAACATCTTAAAGTTAATTTATTTACTAAAATTTATTTACTAATTTATCTACCTGTGTAACAGTAATGTTTTTTCTAATATCTTGTTCAGATTTTATATTTTTACTTCTTATGTACATTTGTAATTCAGTATATCATTAATAGTAGAATACAGATGAGAAAAACGGAAATACTTCATTGTTAACTCTTGTTTAATTTAAGTAATGAAAATCATCAACTTTTAATTACTGAACTAGGATATAAATGAGAAAAAGGTCAGCGAAGAAAAAGTGAATTGTGTGTAATCTTATTTATTTCAAAATTTATTTGCAACAAATTACACTTCGAAAGTAAAATATATAATACTCATATAACTCGTATATACCAAAAGATGACAAGAGCAAAAAAAAGAGGTGTAAAAATGTATGTTGCATAAGTTGAATTATATACAAAAAAATTGAATAAAACGAAAATGTGGAAGTACATCAAGAATTATTAACTAAATCCCGTCAGATGTGTAAACATTCTCACAAAACGTTTCCAAAAGTGTGCAAGATAATTCGCAAATTGTTAATCGATAAACGCCACTTCCGCTGCGTTTTAGTAACAATTCAGTTACAAAAGCCAAAACTAATAAATCTCGTCAATTCAGTTAATGATCTCCCAATGAATTATATCATTATTCGTGATATATGAGAACAAAATTCGATCATCCTGACAGTTAAATTGCACGGCGGCATTCGTAATGCCCGGACACTATATCTGGACTATATGCTTTATTCAGAGGTTGTCTCCGAATCAATGGACATTCCAGTATAATCTGTCACGATTAGTTGCAGTTAATGAAAACTCACTGTTTTATTAAACAACCGCGATGAAATCAGGTGAATGAATCAGTAACGCCAAATGAACTCGCGAATCATTTTGTACACCTAGTATTATTATAGTTTCGAGCCGATTGCTCCAAGATACATCGCCCGATTATTTCTGCATTCAGTCGCCCATCAGTTACGTTATGCATAATTCAATTACAATTATATTCAATTACGCGTTATTATTATTAGCTAATATCGGTGCACTATTTATTTGGACATTTGCATACACAGGTTAAAACGAGGATAAATCACGTATTCAGACGCGGATTAGCATAACAATTTTAATGCAAATAGCATTACCATTCGCGATCGAAATTATTAACATTCGAGTTCACACAAAGGAATTATGAATCGCGTGCGATTCTTTTCGACCCTTCTTTTTTCCTTTCTCAAATATCGATGTTTCGCTTGTAACGTCAATTGTTTACACATCGTGCGCCGGGATGATTCCCGACGACTTTCGGTGCTCCGATTGTGTTCCCTTTTCGTCTATGATATATGTATTGTCCAGTGAAAGGACAAGTTAAACTTTGCGTCTTTAAAATAAACACGTTCCCTTGTTTAGGTAAGAAACGGCGTTTCTCCTTGGATCCTAATCCACCACCCGTGGTGAATATGCCTACAAAGATCGACTCGATGCGGAAGTACTAATTTACTTTGGGATAATGCATGCTAACTTTAACACCTTTCAATTGTCACCTTGTCACGCTTCAAACGGATAACATCAATTTGCAACTCTGAAAGGAACAATTAAAACCGAACATAAAAGCTTTTGTGCAACCTATTCGGAGGATCGACAGCCGATCCAGAAGTTAAAAAGCAACATTCCACTTCTTCTTTAAAGTACATCAAGTCGCGCTTTTATCTAAAAAGTTCGACTAATCTGCAACAAAAATTGAACCGAGCATTGTGCTTTACATAAAAATTCAGCGAAGCATTTCCAGCATTCAGCGATTCGGAACAACTAACCGGGGAAAAGGCGATTGACTCGTCCGGCGTTTTCAATGGCGGAAGTCCTAATATCGAGCGGGCAGAATAACGCGTAATGAGATGTTGATTCGCGGAGATGGGAATTGGCGCAATAAAGGCAAATCTTAACCGCATATCTGAACTTTCTGTTTGTTTCTGCGCGGAATAATACGATCCCCGGCGCTATTGTCGACAGAGATCGCATTCTGGTGATTCTTGAAGATGAATAAGACGAGGAAGCGGCCGACGAGAAAGAACGCGAAGGAGGCGAACTCTCGGGCGGCGGATAATATACTTCGCGAGGTGCGCTCGTCAAACACAAGCGCGAGCAAGCGGGGCGGATATATTAGGATGCATCTCCATAAAAGTTGGCGAGTCGAGCGAGACGGGCGACGAGGGCCGGTCCGCGGGAGCGAGCGAGCGAGAAAGTGGCCGGGAGGAAGAGTCAACAGCCACCGAAACTGGCGCTCCGGCTCCTTTCGGCCAGGGGAAACGCTCGAGCGTCTTGCGCCGGCAATCACCGATATTGAGGTTTTCATTTCGTCCCTCGACGAGGGTTCGCCCGAGTCGGACGAGAAGCGCTACGCTTGCACCGGATAAAGCAAAGTAGATTCGTTGCCGGGATAACCCGATCGGACGCCAATTTACAAAGTCCCTGCTATCTGACTTTCGATTAAGTTTGCACACTTTCCCCGTAAAAATGCATAGATACGGCGAACGCGTTTTCGTGGCTGGTAAATATTTACTTATGTGCAGTTGGGACAGCATGGGGTAGAAGAGGTGGTTTTTGAAGAGAAATCGTATTTATTTTGTTTTTAACTGTTACGGTTACAGTTCAGAACCATTTTTCATTATTCATTTATACCTTTAATCATTGTAAATATGAAAGACCAAATCTAACCAAAAAAATCTCACTGCATATGTCACACCGTTTCGGCTTGGACCTACTCAGACTCCGTATGTAGTGAAATTCCCGATTTTATACACTACTACCGTCGACTGTAATTATTCAGACTATATTGTTATCTTCCAGTACATACGGTAATTTTACAGTATGTATTGTAATATTTTAATTTCTTCTGGTTCTTTACAATGTAGGGGATAAGTGGAAAAAATAAGAAAAAATTTTTATTTCAAATATTAATGTGATTTATTTAACGAAAGCAGAGTTTTAAGATGTATATATCTGAAAGATACTGAACTTATATAAATTTAATGATACATATTTGAAGATTGATGATGAATCGTCAAGAACTAAGGTCAATTATTTCAGTGATATCATAATTTATTTTGAAACTTTGGTTGATACTTTAACTGATACATTTACATATTTATCTCGCCACTTCTCCGGCCAAAATGTTTAAATGAGTAGATGTACAATTTCATTTGACATTTAACTTCTTTATCAATTTACCTTTTATTTCCATGTAGCTTGACATTCACACTGGAAAGTTTTGATTTGACTCCACAGTTTCATAATGTATTCCGAAAATTGTCTGTCCTGGGAAAAATACTATCTTAACTAAACGTAAATATCAGGCCAGCAAACAGATTTGTATGATTGTTGCAAAACACGTTTATCTGTTGACATATTTATTTTGGGCTCACATCATGTCGTCTAAAATCAACATGAAATGATTAATATGACACCTGTCACTTTGCCTGACATGACCACTAAGTCGATCGAACAATATATTTCTCTTTATTTGAAGTGTATTATTTTTAACCTTGTGACATAGTTAGACATTGTCTGTACATGTATTTGAAACGTATATGTACAGACAATTATTTACTTTAGAAATGTCACATTTTCTGCAAATGAGTGAGTACATTGAAGGAATCATAACAATAAGTCAGATTCAACAACACGGGAAAAAGTTTCTTCAAAAAAAAGTACACACTTTTAGTATCTTTTTGATACAAAAAACATCTTCGTTTAACACGTTTTTCATGTCTTTTCTCCAAAAACGTCTTACAAAAAGACATCTATAGTTTCTATAGATGTCTTTGAATATGTCAGACAACAATACTTTCTATAGTTTGATAAATTTATATCCATGTATTTACTCCCCCCTCGTTCTGACTTTTGTAAATAATTTTCCGACATTTGCGAACTTTCCATTTCACCACCACACGATTAAACCGAAATAAATAAGACGTGAAATTGAATGGGTTAAAAAAGGCGAAAGAACACACATCCGCCACGAGAAGTCACCGTTGATCTCACGATAGATAATCATTTAATTTCTTCCCTTTTTGCTCGTCTGTTTTCCTTTTTTTGCCGACGCTTTTTTTAGCCAGCAACACAGCAACTTTCCAGTTTTCGCCCCGAGGTAATGCGCGTCAGCTCAGGGTAGGGGGTTGCCAAGTCGGTTCGAGGTCTTCGTATCTCCGGTTTTTCCGATAAATAGCCTTAATTAGAGAACGCTCATTGGACCCGGTTAATGGATCGTCAGGGCGGTATACATTTAACTTGGCTATCGGCGATCCTTCTCTTGCGCGTTCGCCCGCTATATATAGACGAAAACGCTCATAGTTCGTTTTCGGATAACGCGCCACGAATAATAGCCGAATCGGTTAATGACTCGGTAACGATAAGAACGTTTTGCCGTCAGACGGGAACTGCATCATTATGTCCGCCACGCTCGCGTCGCATTTGCGACGCCTTTTTTCACTGCTAACCGTTCGCGAGTAAATAACTTTTCATGTTGCGTTGAATTAGAGCAAAATAAAACGAAGCAAGAGACACAAAGTCCACGGTGTTTCATTGTTTTAACTTTTACATTTTTCGGCTCGGCCGGGTTTTGTCGAAGTCCTTCTTTAATTTGCGGAAACATGGCTGTATAGAAATAAACATCAAAACACCGTGTTTTGTGTATCGAAAAATGCGGACTTTTTTCGAACAAAACGCGCTACGATGCATACTGGGGTGATTTCATTATCTAGCTGAAAGAAAGTCAAAATCAAAAAATTCGTATGAAATGTAAATTTAATGCGCATCTCCAGTTTGTTAGGGTGTGTAGTTATTTCAGTAATGAAAAGTCCATATTCTTGTTACGCTATTAACATCTTCAGAAAATGTAACTACAATGCAATGACGTTATTAAAAAACATTTATGTGTAGGCTTGAATATTGTAATAAAACAATTTTTGAAATCGAAAAGTCTTGGGTGTATGACGTGGTTTCCAACCCTCATGACGTAAGGATGCGTTAACAAAAAAATATCGCGTGTCGCGACTAACGAAATTCCTCTTCGGCCAATTTAGCAGATATAAGCCGACCTAATGCCTTTAAATGAAAACAATGAGATGTCGGGCGGCTGATAATACTTCCGGCTATAACTCAAGACGGCCAAACAGCCTGGCAAAACAGCTAGGCGAGGCAGGTTTCCAGGGCGCGGTTGTCTTTCGTGCGACGCCAGTCTCGGGATGCAAGATTTTCTGATACTCGCGTTTCGTATTATGTACGTGTCTCGAACATTCGACAGTCTCATGTCAGCGTGTAGACGGAGGCGCCAGCTTTTCCTGACTATGTTTTTTTCGACGCTTCCAATATCCCTTATTTGGATTCAAAACTTGAAAATGTAATATTCAAGCGGAAATTTAAATTCAAATTTCCCCAATCTATCTCTTCAAGATATCGTTACAATATGGGAATCTAAGTCTAAAGGATTTGGAGAGCTGATTTGTCAACCATCGTGACGTTGTTTTTGTTTGGAAAAATTGTACCATACGTTAATCTTCGTTCGAAAATGGTTGTGACTTATCGAAACGAAGAAATTTGGAGCAGTAGATAAATGTAAACCTGTTTTTAGCCATAGTGAAACGGATACCGAGTGGAAAAACAACGTCAAGTATTCCAGGGAAAAATATTTCTCGGATTACGTATCTTGGAGCTTCATCACGCAAGTCATCCGCGGATCCGACTCGTATTCAGATTCCAGTGAGATTATCCAAAATGTTTTTTGTTTTAGCTAATAACGATCTGGACCGTCGCGCCGTCCTAATTTGTGAAAGTTTCCAGGCGACAGTTTTACGGCTTTTGTAGTTACATTGTGACCGTTACGGGGACAAATATGAGGTTCCGGTTCCTCGTTATATTATCGATAGCCCGAATGTCTGATAGTTTGTAGATTTGAAACAGTGATTGGTAGGAGACATACAAGGTCTTAGTGTATACGGTCTAAGGTTGCGTTTTACTTCGAACGTGATGTTTATGTAAATACGAAATTCGAAACAAGATAAATACATTAATAGTCTACGTCAAACGCTACAATTTGATTACTTTAAAATTAACATGGGACGATACGTTTTAAATGAAAAATTACAATTCTGTCAAGGACCGATACGCTAATATTTGTAGCGTATAAGTATTATTTATCACTTGAATGATAAGCGGCATAATAAATAAAGCACCGTTTAATACGAAGTTTCGTTTAAAGTGTCGTGATTAACAGTAACAGTTGATTATCTTTATGGCTGAACATAAATTTACATTAGCACAACTTACTTCAGCACAACTTAAATTATAAGTTTTCATTTTAGTTGACAAACGCTTTTAGATTATATATGACAACATTCAAATGAGCTCGTCTAAAATATGTCTGTTTATACGTTTATATCGTGATAATTTTTACTAAGTGTGAATAAATACTTGTTTTTATGACATAGAGATATGAGACCTCACAAGTAATCTCTTAGATTTCGTAACTCAATACATTTTTCCCTACTCACGAGGAGGGGGTTTATTACCCCCTCCTCCACTCCCCCACACTTCATTAAAAAAAATATTATTAGTAGAAAATATAAGCTGTTTCTTATTCCTGTGATCTTATTGCTACATCACAACTTATCTTCGAATTAAAATAGTTTCCCACTCTTCCAATCTTCTCAACGTCCTAAAAAAATTCAATCATCGACAAAGCACTTTTTGTCGTCCAACAAAAAAACAAACACTCGGTGCACATTTTGCAAGACGAAGGTTGCTTGGTTTGAGTAACCATCGTAAAGGATTCGCCAAGTCCGCCGGCCGGCAAATTCCTCTTAAGCCAAGACTCAGGAAAGACCTTCGTCGTCAGGATTTATGCGTCCTAGCGCCACTGGCGCCGTTCACGACGATGCCGCAATAACTCGTATTGTGTATGCGTTTTACGTAGGAATCTAACCCAGCGGACCGCGGGTCAAGCGGAGGAAAAAAGAGAGAAGAAACGACGCGCGGCCACCGAGGCCGGACTCCGAGCAAGACGCTGCTAAAAGATATTATGGCTGCCGTTTATTTCGTGCAATCGAACCGCCACGACTCGTCACGAGAAGTAGTTAACATGTCCACTTGATCCTTGATTTGTTTTCTTTTTGTTCTTTTTTATTGACTTGTTAGCCGATCGCCGCATGAAAAGGAAAAGTCCTTTTGTCCGGCGGAGAATTTCGATGGACAATTAACATTTTTTTATCAAGAAATATTATTCATTTCTTGCTGGTAAAAAAGTTATTTAGTGGTATTGCGCATAATTTTAATGAGGGAAAATAGGATAGAGGAAGCGAATATACTCAATCTAGCCGTATTCAGGACGCTAAATGACGATAAATTGTATCTTCGAAGATTCTAGTAATTCCTATAACATTTATGAATTTATATGACGTATTAACCACGTGCATGAAATAATAAAATAAAAATTATTTTTTTTTTAATAATATACATTTCATGCCAATATATATTATCAAGGCACAACAGATGTTCATATCCATTTCTATCTGAAAAATATGAATCTGTAACGACCCAAAATGTATACAAATTGTGGTTCCAGTGATTTAACTTATCTATCCATTTCCCTCCTTTACAATAGTAATTTTTACGCGTTGCTGGTACGCAAATTTCGTTTTCACACTCGACAAAGTAAAATGATGTCTCGTCGAACAAATGACGTTCCGCGGCACGGGAAAGTGTGCTCGGCTGATTCATTGAACGGTTTCACACGTTGCTGGGAGTGACGCAACGTATTGAAATGTGCAGTAATTAAAGATTGCGCCGCTGATAATGTCGCGGGCGAACACTGCTCACGCAGATTATCAGCAATGAATATTTTGTTTGCGCCGAACAAAAGGGGTTTTCTTGTCACTACACAGCTGACAAAACAGCGTTTCATTGTTTAATGAGCAATTAATTAAGCGCGCGCTTATCCATCTGCTGGAACGACTTTTTCGCAACGCCAGTTCTTGCCGCCAATCGCCGCCGTCGGTCGTACTCTTTCTACAAAATCGCGTTCTGCACTCGGTGTTTCTCCGTTGGAGATCACTTTTATCCGATTTCAGTGATTCCACCGTGCCGAAAAAAGATCGTTTTTTATTTCGACCGAGATTTATGCAATGGGGTTTTATGGAATTTTTGCATTGAACGTCGCGCAGATCAATTGGCTATAACTTTCGCCGGCGAATATGACAGAAAGAACGAAAGGGATGCTGGAAAGAGTGGAAGAATCGAAGTCGGAGGGTGTCGCGATGCGAGGCGTCGCAGCAATAAATCAAATTGACTAGTGCGACGTCGGGCGCAGTATACTTCGCCACCCTCGACCACGTTATTCTTCGACTCATCTCGAACAAACCGGCGTCTGTCCGTACACAACGTGTCTAATCGCGCATCCATTTAGTTCGCTTCTTATGCCACGAATTTCAGGAGAATTAATCCCAGCCATATTATATCAAGTTCTGAGAGATCGTCACTGGTTGACGCAGGATTCGGACTGTGTACATTCTGAGGGTCACGCGTCAGAGGTGATAGTTCAATTATTCAGATCTGAAAAGCGGTTTATTGTTTGATTGGATGGCGTGCAAGAAATCACGTCGGGGTCACCTGGTGTTGGAAGGTAGGCGAAGGTGTGAATTGTTAATCGTGATTGAATGGGACAATCAAAAGTCGATTAGCACATTCTTTGGAGTTACTTTCAATGTTTGCTGCTGGTTTGGAAGGGAGTTGAAAGTATAGGAGTTGGTTTGTAAGCTTGGTGATGAGGAATAATATTTATTGTGCAGAAGGAAATTATTCGAGGGGATTTTTAAATGTAGTTTAGAGAAATTAAATAATTGAGGAGAATTGACTAAATACGTTGATATTAATTCATTTGCTGTATGTATAGGTGAATATATTTCTCGATCGATATTTTGGGAAATGACTACGACGGTCAATGTATGTCCTCCATCATGTACTCTATGCATGTACTCTAGAAGTTATTCTCACTGTATTTCTAAAATATCTATAAATCGAGATGAGAAACTTTTTAGGTGTGGTATGTCGAATTTGGAACATCCTACGTAAATATGGTTAGTCATAATTCAAAGTTTGAATTTTAATAAATTTATGCATATTTAAGTCATTATACCTGTTTATTGAAGCGCTGACAAATATCGTCTGTCGTCGTGTGTGTTTTTAGAGACCATAATTTAATTAATAAAGACAGGTAAGAAATTAACGGAAACATATTTGGGTTTCAAGGTAAATCATCAGCATCTATTTTCTTCAAGGCGGGCTAGTTTCTCTACAAGCGGAAATACGTGAGATTGATGTAGGTAGAAAATGCATGTTAAATACTGAGTTTGAGATTAATGAAAATATTGAATTTTATCGTTAATGAAAAATGCGACAGAAGTTATTAATCAACGCATTGCTTTTATAATGAATCACATGAATAGTCAAAGCCGTGAAGGTCATAAAACATTATAATTTCAAGTGAACCAATTTCTGATACTGTGGAAACCTGTCAAATGAAATCGTTTTAATCAACCTTAAACATTTGAAAATAAAACCATACCAGTTGTATACCGTTACACGATCGATGGAATTAACTCAAATTCAATTGACAATTTATATAAACTTTGTAGCATCGCTTCTATATATTTGAAACATTAAGGGGACACCGAAGCGAAATGCTATCTTCGATAAAGTTCAATCGATCGTTTTAATTTTTTTTTCATTTGACAATGTTTGATAGATTCATTAAAATAAAAAGTTGTTTTGATATTTACAAACAATGTTTAAAAAATGGTCGTTTTAAAACAGCTCCGGGTTTCCAATTCTCATCCGATTGATTTCTCGTTAGATGCATTTTATTCTTGAATTAAACTATAAGAGTTTGTATTAATGGAATTTTTATAAATATTAACTAATTAAAGTTTAGCAAAATCGCGTGCAAACGTGACAAAAACGGGATTTAAATAGTTTTTTTGTTAATTGTTAATAACTGTTCCTCATTATTAATTTATATAAAAATTTCGTCAGTACAAACTCTTGTTTTATGAATAAGGAACAAATGGGCTAATCGGAACTCAATCGGATGAGATTCGGAAGTCCGGGATAGTTTTGCTTTAGCATTGTAGCTGCCCGCGTGGAACAACACTAGTCTGGCAAATGATCGCGAGCCATGCTGTTGCCATCCTATTGCCATCTTATTGCCATCCTGTGGCCATACCAAAAGACAGGAAATAGTATGGCAAGGGGATGGCAGCAAGATAGCAAAAGATATCATATACGTATATTATACATATATTAGATATATGTCAAATTAATGTTCTATCAGGGTACATTTAAATGTAAGAAGACATTTTGTAAAAAGACGGTTTTAACAAATGTTTACAATTCTTCATTCTTAGATAGATTTGTTTACGTTTAACTTACCAGTCTGGTGCTTGCAATATGACTCATGGGAAGTGTAACACTTAAAGCAAATATAAATTTAATCGTACGCTGATAAAGGCTGGACAGTAAATATTGAAACGCAGTCAATATAAACTTAGATACAATTCCTCTTCATTTACTTACAGTGTATGCTATTGTATTTCCATTCCAATGCCAACATTATTAGCAGATCAGCCATAAAAAATGTTCTGCTATTCATTTTACAATCGTTTTCAATCCACACCAAAATAAGCCTAAAATTTACTACCTCCATACACTTTCAACCAGTCTTTGTTCTTCCAATTTTCGGATTGAGAAAAAAATTCTTCAATCTAATTTCGAAAAAAAAAATGTTTAACCACATTGCCAATTTCAGTAACGTTTACAACTGCAAACCCTGAACTCCATAAATCACGTACACGTTCATAAATGGAATTTACAATGAAACGAAAGAAAAATTGTTCGCTCGGACAACATTTTTATTAACGTTCTAAGTGACAGCGCATCGTCACCGTGCACATTTATAAATACACCTCCACACCCTCTCTTCGCCTCCCTCACATACGCTGTAACGCAATATAAATTTCACGCGCATTACGACAACTGACAAAAATAAATGTCGTCAGGATTCGTCGCGGAATCAAAGCGATCGTTCCATTTCCAAAGTGTAAACGCACGAAAATGATCCATGCGCGCGTACACAAATAAAATTTGCTCTCGCACGTTGGGCAATAAAACACAGCGCACCGTGAATAATCACGGCATGATGTCCAGCTCGTAAAGCGCACAATGCCACATGCTTGTACCGGACACGTATATCGCGGATCTCATTCATATCTATCCGCGTCGCACTCACGCACAAGCGCTCGTTCCTTTTGCCCGCTCATATGCCACTTGCGCCGAACTCCAGATGAGCGATACCGCTGATCGACCCCACGACGTCGGCTGCCGATACGCGCGTGCTCCTCATTATCGTCATCCACGTTCGGCACGCGTTGTTTGCCGATCATTCGCCACGCATCGTCGACTCCCACTTTTGTTCCCGATTTCGTTGCCGCCTCCGCGTTACGTGAGAACGCACCGATTAATTATTATAATTGCCACGTAGACGACACTAATCGATCAAGCGTGATTTATACCGATCGTTTGTGGCTTCTGTTACGGTTTTTTCGAAACTTTTTTTGGGGACCCGAAGGAGGTATTTTAGTAATGCGTGAATGAGAACGTTGGAGTGTAGACAACTTTCGAAAAGGGTAAGACAGGGTTGGGAACATGTTTTCAAAATGTGGTTTTTTCGTAGGTTCCTGAAGTTATTTAAAAGTTTTCAGATTAATGACAATACGATTTCAGACTTAGATTCAAGTCTGAAATCGTATCGATCGTTCAAGATATGTTTGGAGATCCAGTATTTTTCGTAGAAATGAAATTGGAAGGGAAACACTGACACTTAATCATGTTTTGTAATAACCGTTTCGACTTTCTACAATCGTGCAAGGCATTTACAATAAAGCAGAAAAGGTAGCAGCAGTAACCTTTCAGGGATATAGAAAGGGAATTAGCAATCAACAGATTCATTTTGAATCCGTAATTCCAAACCTACAAGTTTAATTTATTGCTGAATCGTGATCTAGATATAACATAAACTAAAAATATCCACGCAATCTCGATCTGCCGCTCGATGAGAACGTCATGTAAAGTTCAACCTCACGGCAATACGGAATCCGGCAATAAAATAAATAATTACCGAACAAACATTTATCCGTCTACGAAATCACTTGCCAAGCCTGCGAGCGGCGCTTTCCACGCAACGGAACTCGTCGCAATTGCGAAAGCGTTTGACGAAACCGAAGATTTGACCGAACGACAAAACCTGCGTCAATATATATGGAAATGTGCTGCATCATTTTCTAACGACACGCCGGCGTTAAATTCATTGAAGTGAGCCGTGGTGCTTAGCTCGCCGAAATTCGAGCGCTCGCCGAGTTTTGCAATGCTGTTTCCTGTTTCCTGGCTTTCTAACGCATGTACGACATCGTGCTTCCGGCGTTATGCAATCGGACAGTTTTTACTTGTGTCGCGTGAACGATGCCCTCCTCCCCGTGTGTTCATTCCGCAGATGATTTAACGCCGATTTTTTTCGCCAGGGCATTGCGCGCCGAAAAAAATTTTATTGCCGCTCGATGCGGATTCATAACGAATTGCTGTTAACGAGAGGAAAAAGTCGCGGCGACGTAAAACAAAGGTGCCCGGTGTGCACTATTCGAAGGATCCGCAATGGCTTTGCAGTTCATTGTCGAAATTCGTGGGGCGATGACTTTTCTCGGACAAAGTAATAGCGCTGGGTGTGGTGTTACGCGGTATGTCACCGGCTTGTGAGGTATGGCGGCAATATACGCGAGGTGACTTATGCGGATTATCACACCGGACGATATCTCATATCGAACCGGACATCGTCGATATGCGACGAATGAGGCCCGGCATGCCGGACTCGCGCGTGGATATGATCAACGCGAGGTATATTGCTTGTTCCGCTGAGACAAATATTCTCAATATAAGCTATCGTGTCGCCATCCCCCGGCCGGGAATCATTATTAAACTTATTGTCCAAGAGGACACGCCATTTGTCAGATTTTAATTTCTTCGCATTGATTAATGATCGAGGGAGATCGAACGTTCGTCGTACCATCCGGGAATCTAGACTAATAATTGTCCCCAGCCGAACTTGAACATTCTTCAAGATTGTCTTGCAAATATTATTTATAAGTTAAATTTTTTTCTTAAAAATAAGTACAGCACCTACATATGTATTGTACATCCACATAAAATCATATTTTTTTTTACTTTTTTGAGCCGCAAAGTAAAATTAGCGTTAACTATTATTTTTCCGATGTGTGTCGCGTTAATGAGTCGCAAGTGTAAATTCCGCGCAAATGTTTTATAAGGAAAAGGCTCGGTGACGCAGCGATTGATTATTGAGAGTCCAATATAATTCATATTAAATAGATCGAGAATGTTAATTTTCTTTCAGCCGCGTATCGAATAAACCCACATAAATAGCAGCGCCATTCTCCGAGATTGATTGCGACATAAATAGTACTTTTTCAATGAACAGGCTTATCTGTAATTTGAGTCAATGTAAGCTCACTATGAGGATACAATAACGTGAATGATACACACGACTAGACGCTCGTGAGGCGGAGGACAAGGGTCGAGGTCTAGTCGTATTAATATCGCATATCGGACAGCCATGCAAACCCACCATGAACCGCTGCCCACCATGGCCGATATGAAATCATCGCGCCGCGAGGGAGAGCTCTGTAAATACTACGGCATAATTGGAATCCATCCGGTAAACACGACATTCGCACACCAATCAATCTGTCATGACTTTCTTCTTTCGATGAGAACAATAAGTCATCGCTTTGCGCCGCTGTGCTCATCGCAGGAGAAAAGTCGTTTGTGCTGGAAATTGATTTTCGTGGCCCTTTTTGTTCGACAAAAATTGCAATTTTACATTTCAATCTCTGACGAATGTTTAGGTTGAATACTTTTGTTACCTCGAGCGTTGTGAATTTCAGATAAGATTTTAAACTATGAAATTGGAATGTATTTCTTAAGGTTGCTTTTAGGCGATATTTTCGCGAGACAAGAGAGTTGGAGTCTTGATCGACTCTGTTTCATAGAGCATTTCGTTTCTATCGGAGGCAACGGTCCGAGACCCTCCGATATTCTCTTTTCTCAGCAATTTCCGAAATTAATAGCCATCTAAGTGGCGGTTAAATTATTACCTCGTAAATATCTTCGCGTCCCCTATTCGGCATTCGCGTTTTCCTTTCTGTCTTTGCGGAGGGCGAAATCTACCCGTGTGTACTTAGTTTACGCGACGATGTTGTTTCGGAGTATAAAATATATTCCTACATTTAATGTGTATTTACGTAAGGCAAAAACATAACAAACTATCTAATTTTGCATATCACTTCGGCGAATTGCCGCGGTAAACATCGAACGCTACACAGAATTACTTAAGTAATTATTTGTTCGGCCTAGCGATTATTACGTTATCGGAGCGAATTTACAATATAATACATTTTTATAAATTGTTGACACGTGATAACGCTATTTTAAAAACGTGCATTGTGCGACGAGTGTACACGTGTTACATGTAGGCATTGTGCTTAAAGATAAATATTCTAGGTGTTGTATGCAAATAATTGAAAAACGTTGTTAAGTAATTCGCAACGTAATGTATTTTCAACTGAAAACGATTAGATAAGAAAAAATGACCGATACTGAGCAAAGAAACGACGGCTGTTTGCATCGGTTACACGATGATCAAATTTATAGTTAGATTGTTGACTAAACAGATTCGTCATTTATTTTTATATTTAATGATTGTGAGAGATTTAAAATTTGCAGTTTGGCATAGCTGTTTCTACATTTAATGATGCAAAATTACAACTTATATTTGCAGTTGTAAGCATTCATTTTTAGTATTAATTTTCAGCGTTGGTTTAAAAATTCAATTCTTGAAGTAAATAATCAATGTTATTTATTAGTTCTGAGAAGAGCTTAAAGGTAAAACAATTTTTAAACTATGAAAGTTTTTTTAAGGTATATTTTACCTTAATATTATTATTACATCTGTATTTGTGATCATTCAAACTGCTGTCACATATGACGTTACATAATATATAGCGATTACCGTTATTACTTTAGTTTGCACAATCGTTGTTGTCAAGAAAAGAGAAAATATTTATTATATTTATTTAAAAAGTTATTAGTTACAAACATTCGTTAAAATTAGAAATTATTCTTTAAGTATTTTATCGGATTTCATACTTTATAAATATTTTTCTTGATTATACAATATCATTTTCAATATATTGTTCAAAATAATCACTATACCTTTGGAAATACGATTTTTAACATTGCATTTATAATTATGTAAAAAGTTTAATAATGTATGAAGAAATATTATTGATTCTGAATGTAGTGTAATAGTATAATTGAAGACTTTATGGTAAATAAAGTATGAAGGAAAATGTTGTCATAAATATATTCGTCTCTCCACTTAGCGTTAATAACGTTGCAATAATAACAGTAAGACAGAATACGAATGATTACAGTTTAGGGTTGCAAAAACTATTTTTATGCCTCCATCGTTCCCGTTCATTCCCCCTATATTCCATCTTCAGTCCTCGTTCAACCCTTCTTTGTCCCTGGTTCAACCCTCTTTGCTATTCTCCTTTCGGCCCCCTTCATAAAGGATGCTAGGTGAAAGAAAATTCCATTTCAGAAAAGATTCGAAGAAGATGCCATTTCAGAAAGATGTTACTTCAGCTTATTTAAATCTATAGGCCGAAATGGCACTTTCATGAAATGGAACCTTCTACCACTTTCGATATAAAGGAGAATAGAATGAAAATGGAACGAAACTGGACTGAAGGGGAAATGAAGAATGAATGATAGCGAAAGGAGAATGAAAATGGAATGCAGTGGGATTGAAAGTGGAGTGAAGAGTGAATGAAAAAGGATGGAGGGGAATGAAGGGAATGAAGACATCCAAATAGACTATAGTTTTAACATTCTTGACTAGTTTTATCAGTCTTGACTGTAGTTATAACAGTCTTCACTGTAGTTTTCACGATCTGACTGTAGGGTTTACAGTCTACTTTAGGTGAATAAATGAGAATGAAGGGGCATAACGAAGAATTCAGGGGAAATGAAGAATAATGAAGAAAAATGAAGAGATATTGATGAGGGCTGATTGCACGGCAAAAACTACGTGTTTTATAAGGGACTTAAAGTAAAACAGCTAATCTCTTTATAGGTTATAATCTGTAGACATACTGTAAAACACGCATAAGTGTTTCGAGAAGAAATATTTTAAATAAAAATATTTTAATAAAATAATTTATCAAAATTTTACATATACCGTATTACATTTTCTTGTGACTTACACACAGTCTTTTTTTCTAAACTTCATTTGAAAATTTAGTTCACTTTTTTCTCCGTCTGTTTTACCGTGTGCAAATGAAGAAGGCACGAGATTGAAGGACAAATGATGGAGGGTTATAGGAGGTCTAAAGGTGGAATGAAGGTGGAGAATCGGGGCAATGATGATGTAATAAAACTAGTTTTTACAACTCTAAAACTAAACACTGTATTATGTTACTGTTACTGTTCCGATATTATTATTTCAACTTTACGCTAAATTATGTGTGATTTATTTACAATAAACAATTTAAGAAATATGTAGAAACCACTTTCAAAAATTATTTTAATTAAAAAGTTTTTAAGGTTTTAGGCAACATAAGACACTGTCTGAAAAGTTTTTTTTTGTCATTATCTATCGTTATAAATTCTACCTAATAATTCATACATTAGCTATTTAATCACCTGATCTTCTATTTATTTAAATGTATATAAATTAAAAAACTTGTTTATCCTTTTCTGCACACAATTCTATCACTGTCATTATTATTTTCCCTCACTCCGGGCGGGTATACCCACATTCCCGCCCTGACGGGCGGAAATGTGGGCTTCCCGCTCCGTCGTAAGGGAAAATATCGTACACACTAC
>JABFPB010002653.1:0-19380 GCA_022817645.1 Ceratoteleas bidentatus
TTCTTGCACGCCTTCGTGTTTTAATTTTTTCGTAATCAACGTCAGGTAACAATTGTTTAGCCTTTTCCTCGAAATCGCCAAATTTGTCGCGAAAATCTTCTAACATTTTCTGAATGATTCATACAAAAAAGCACATGTTTACAAGTCTGCTTCTTCAGCTTGCAATGTCTTACTCGTTGAACGAAATGCTGTCAGAATCGAGTTCCACAAAACTAACATAGAAGCAAATTCTAATCTTTGCATCCTATGTGCAATGCACGTCGCTTCATGTCGAATATCACCTTTTTCAGATTCGTCATCACCGATTTTCTCTAAAGCTTCAATGATTTTCGAATACGAATCGTAAACAGCGTTTGTTGTTTACGATTCAGAGATTTTAGAGTTTTTTCATCGCCTATACAACTTTTTAAGACGCTCCATCAGTGGGTAGACGCAGAAAAAAAAATTGTACAACAACTGCATATTCGAAAAGAAATCGACCGCGTAAAAACAAAACTTAACGGAGGATTCTCCTACTAAATTCAGAGAATGTGCGGCGCAAGGTACAAATATGGCGTTTTCATTTAAGTTTAGCAGCCGAGCTTGCATACCTTGGTACTTCCCGGACATATTTGCCGCGTTGTCATAAGACTGCCCTCTACAATTTTGGAAGTCTAAATTACAATCCTCGCTTATAAATTTCAAAACTTGTTCAGCCAAGTTTTCACCAGTATGCTTATCTAACGGAAGAAGAGATAAAAATCTTTCAACTGGTTTACCGTCATTTTGGGAAACACATCGAAGTATGACAGACAATTGGTCGACATGAGATATATCCGGAGTCGAGAACGGAAATGCTGAAATACCTTGCTGAACAAACTTCTTCTAAAATGTATGTTCTGACTTTTTGGTCCATAATGTTTATGAATTCTTCACAAATCGACTTCGATAAATAAATGGTACACATCTTCCAGCATTTCCGTATCTTACAATGTGATCGCGTAAGAATGGATCAAACTGTGCAATGAGTTCCAGCAAACCTAAAAAGTTGCCATTATCCTGAGCTCCCGAATGAGATTTTCTCGAACGAGAAAACTAGAATGCCCCGATAGTCAGCATTATATAATTTTATGTAAATGTTGTGTAAAGAATGTATGTAAAATAATAAAACATAAAGTTTTCATTAATGAACTTCCTTATTGTGCTGCATAATTCAAAAAAATCATTTGTATAAATTATTTACATAAAACTTACATATGCAAGTGGCACTGTAATAGAATCGGACTTTCAGTAATAAAAAATTCAGATTTACATTATGTATATTATGTTAATCAATTATATAAATAATTTACAATTATAAATTACAATTATAAATTATGCAGCATAATGAGGAAGTACATTGATTTAAACTTTTTATGTAAATTGTTTGTATAATACTTGGTTATCAGGGTGTTTAACATGGTTAATTATTTTACTTTTATCAAAAAGTTCAGATTTTTTTCAATTCGTCGGGGCCCCTGTTAGTCGGGGGCCCTAGGCAACTGCCTAGTACTGCCTATTGGTTAATCCAGCACTGCATCTAGGAATTGTTCGAATATTTTCGAGAAACTTGGAAGTCAAGCGAATTGGAAAGTTCACAAGTTTTCCTTATAGTTACTTCTATGAGCAAGTCGGAATGGTGTAATAAATAAGTAAGATAGCAATTAACATTTTATAATTTTATTAATTCAAATTGCAATATAAATTAAACGAATTTTCCATATAAATAATTCAATATATATTTTCGACACATTTTAATTACAACATAAATATTATAGCATCAAATTTAATATCTAGGATTGGTTAATTTTGTCATGAAAACCGGGATTCCATGTGAATGAATGATCAATATTGCAGGTCTGTTTATTATGAATGAGGGAGGGCCACCAGCTATCTTATCCGACAATTCGAAGGCTGTAAAATACGATATTGTTAATATAAAATCAATAACCTATATACGTATACATCTTATGTGAGGAAGTTGCTTATATAGACTCACCTGTGACAGCAGCTCCTTCACTACCTTCTTCGTTAACTTCCAAAAGAACTTTCTGCACAGCAGATTTGACGAACAACTTTTTTACAGACATGTTCGAAAAATCTGCTTCCGATGAAAATATGTTTTCCAAGCCAATCTGAAAATATCCGTCAGTGAATTTTGCGAAATATTTTAAAAAGGATTTAAGACCAATTAGGGAACCAGTTTTTTTCGATTTTTAACCAAATTTGGTAGGTGGAACCCTTGCAAAAAAGTGAGATAAAAATTCTCAAAAATTGTGGTGCACAAAACTTATTTGTGGGAAAACCGATATTTTTTACCAGAAAAAACCGGAGAATAACGGAGAATTTGAAAAAAAAATCTGGCTGGCAACCCTGCCAGATGAATAGGCAATACTTACATCCTTGAGAATAGTGTTCAGATTAATTTTGTTTTCAACTTTAAATTTCGGCATCATCACATGCACTTCAGTTTTTTGGACATTTTCAAGTAACTTAGGAATGTTAAGATTTTCCAGATTTGCTTCAATTTTGCCAATTCCAGCCAGTGTATTTGGCAAAATGGCCAGTAAATTGAATTCATTGTCCTGAAAAGAAATTACATTTGTTTTTTTTTATTATTAATATAAAATAATAATAAAATTGATTGAACGTTGAAAGATTCAGTTATACCTCATAAGGGAGTTGGATAAACCTGGCATCCATATTAGAAACCGTGCCATATTCGAAGAATCCTTGTGTCTGCATCATCTTCACCTTTTCAGAATAAGTGGCATTAATTTTGAAAATCATGTTATAGGTTTCTTTGGGATTGAACGGTACTTCCCATTTTCCTTTGAAGTAAACCGCATTGAGGAGAATCATAGCAGTGTCAGAGCTCAGGTCACCTAAATTTGTGAATTTTTTTTAATTTACAAACGGTAAAAATGTCTTAAATGCCCATATGAGTAATTCTACCAACTTACGAGCATTAACCAAGTCATTAATGAGGCCACGAGTTTTGTCGCCAATCCAGTTATTAATTATCGAAGCAGCCCGATCGGAATTGGCAAAATCCACTGCTTGCACATCCGATTCAAAGACGAAATGCGATTGGCGGAAGAATTCCACTTTCGGAACAAATCCAATAGATGCAAAAATTGTATTTGCAAAAGTAAAGTCAGCCTTTCGTATACTCTGATGGAAAATATTTCAATAATAAGGTAATGGTACTGTGGTTATCTAATACTGAATGACTTCGTTAAGCACAGAAAAAATGTAGTATTTCCAACAATTAAATGGTTAAATTTAGGCAATAATCATAAAATATAGCCCCATTAACTATTAAATGTATTAATTCTACAAGCATAAACATGGTTATTTGAAAAATTTGTATGGTTCTTTATAATAGAAAATTTTGAAACACAGAAATTCGAAGACCAGAAAAACATCGAAAATTTGAAAAATTCGAAACTTTTTCGAGTTTTTAAAAAACTCGTTGAACATTTTTAAAATTACAATGTTTTTAATAAAATTCTGAAGCTTCGAAAAACACAACTGCAAAGATTATTTCGAACCCTAATTTTAACCTTCACATTTTTACTATTAGAAAATACTTACTTGGAGTTCGTTAAGCATCGTCATATAGCCGAATCGGCTGTAATATTCCTTTGAATCTATATTCAGAACATTAACCAAATCTTTGAAAGTTTCCCCGTGTGCACCAGTTGACAGTAAGGATAAAGCCATATAAACGCTTAGCGGAGAGCAGACAACGTTGCCAGACTCATTTTTCAACAAACTCTGGAAAAGCACATAGTTTATTTGTTTTTAGAGTAATTTGTCTGCTTCGGATTAAATACAGATTAACCATTTTTAATTTATAATTAATGACCAGTGAAATCGTGCGAATTGCGAGACTACATTTCAATGAAGTCTCATTGATGAGTTATTGCTGAAGTTATCAATGGATCAATGTTTTCAATATTCACTAAGTTTGTTGAATAAAAGTTTATGGAGAAAACGGAATTTTTCCTAAATAATATTCATATAATTTATTTATATATTATATAATATAAACGGGTATAAACCCTTAAAGAAAATTACATTACTAAAAGGAAATAAGTCTGAGTGAGATCACGTGAGCCATAACCATAAGTAGTACGTATACAAATAAAATAAAAATTAATGTTAATGATAGTATTGTAACAATTGACAACATTTTGATGGTAAAAATCTTGGATATATTTTACCTGAAACAGTTTCACAGAAAACTTATTTACGCTGTCCGTTAATCCATTTTGAAGACGAGCTGAGGCGATACCAAAAAACACCAGACAACCCAGAACGAAAACTGCAAAAAGTGTTAACGTTGTTTAATGTTGTTTAACGAGGTGAATGATTCGGTCGTATAATAGTTGCAAGTTATGCAGTTTTGAGGGAAAGAAATATCTGATTTTAAGGTGGATTTCTGAATAACATCACTTACATACTCCTAGAAAAATATTTATCAGAAATAATACTCCGATAAAATAAAAATATTTTAATATCTAAATAAAGAAGTATTCTAGCTACAGTACGTTCTAGAATTTGGTATACAAAAGTACTCACATATACTCCTCACGTGTATAGACATGATACTTAGGAAGAGACGATTCCAAGTGCACTGTCCGGGTGAGCTTGGAAAAATGTTCTATATCGTTCAGGTTAGATTTAGTTTCTTATATATCTACAATCACTTTCTTAGTCATTAATCTTCATTATTTTGGTGTCAACTTATTGATATGACAAGGTTCTTCAATTAGTGATTTCTCCGTTTTAATTATTCTTCAAATGAACAAATCACCAAAGCAAATAAATGCGAGGTGATATCTGTTTAATATCTTGTTACATTTAAGATTACAGGAAATTTAATACAAAAAACTGAGAAAAATAGTTCGGTATTGGACTGAGTTGTTGAATTAATCAAAGAAGATACTAATCTTGACGTATTAGCTAGGAATGACGAGTTTCTCGTCATATTTGCCTAGTGAAAAAAATGGATTTTTGTAAATAGATTTTGTAGATTGATGAAAGGTATTAAAACCAATATCAACCCAAAATATTATTGTGAAATGTTATGACAAGAAAGAATATTTAAGTCAACATTTCCAAATTCCAAATTCCAAATTATAGAAAGATACAAGATAAATATATTTTCGAATCCATTTTCCTACAACGAAAAAGAATTTTTTGAATTGTTTGTAAAGATTTGAATAAATACTTGTAATTTTTGTACAATTTAAACCAAATTCGCAATAACCGGCGTTTCTCCGACTCTCGCACTTTAGGACAATTTTAATATAAAATATGTAGAATTGTTTGTATTCTATCATCAATATTAACCTGGAATGGAATTCAATTTTTAAGACAGTTTCATTTATAATATTTAATGTTCTTTACAACACTTTGATACATAATTTTAAAATTCGTATGGCTTAACGAAACGTAAATTCGTAAATTGTAAATCGTCGTGAAATTGATTTTGCATGATTCATAGACATGTCTGGTTAACGGTGATGGTCAGAAGCGCACAAACGCCTTTAATTATGGGTCATAAGCACACAAATCAGTAGCCCAGAAACGCACTTTTTCGCAACCTAAAAGCACATCAGATAATAGTTCCTCGCATTTCGTCAATTGTGAAGCACCGTATTGTTTTTATTGAAAAAGACACTAACCCCGTTGCAGCAGTCTTTCGACATCAAGGGCCTTAAAGGGCATTTCTTAGAGTGTAAATTGAACATATTTATTAACAGATTCTACTGGAAAATAAAAGTTAAAATAAAGTTATTTTTGTCAGATAAGCGTTTTTTGGGTCATATGTGCTTCTGCCTCCAGCCCTGGTTAAATCGTCTAAAGAGAACTTAATCATACAATTCAGAACCGTAGAGTGGTAGATAGAAAAAATTACTTGATTCATTGAACTGAATTGATGTTGAGTTGTCTTCGTTCAAACAACGCAAATTTTATATTACGAGTGAAAAATGAATGACGCATTCATCATTTTTAAAAACACACTACGACGAACAATAAGTGCAATTACGAATGTGAATTAAAAATAAGGTAATTGTTAAGAACTAGACGGTGCTATGTCACTCTTTACATTTCAGTCGTTTAATGCCATTATCGTATTATTGGGCAGACATTCTCTTGTTTAAAATGCGTTAAATTATTAATACCTTTTTTACAACATGACCAATCATGCCTAATAATACCAAGGCTACAACAACGTTAATAAGGTCAATCACTTGTTTACTCTGGAAACACAAGTTTATTTTAAAAATGCTTTCGGCAGTTTTGGTACACTTTCAACAGTTTCCAAATTAAATTTCATGAAATGCACATACTCTGTTTTGATTTGTTTTTGCTTAATATTCCAAAAGGTTTTTCGATACAAACAAAGCACATAATTTTTTTCAATGATTCAGCTTACACATTATTTTATGTAAAATGTTTGCTTAACTCGTTGATAGTTACTTGGATTTTGCAATCGAAAAAGTTTAAAATCACCGGGGAATATACAAATTGTCAAAATACAATTATCAGATTTATATCAGGTTGTCATTAAATAGTTATAAACCAACAAATCGCATTGTCAAGAGTATTATATTTTTATTTTTTTGATTAACATTTTTTGGTTTACATTTTACCAGAAAATCTGTTTTTCGAATAAGTCTGGAAAATCCGGTTATATCCGGTTTTTAAATGTTTATGTTTCGGAAAAAACCTAAACATTTAAAATCGTATTTAAATCTATTTTAAACGTATTTAATTTTTACCTTTTTTCATTGCAAGCAGCATATGATTCATTAGTTATAAAACGTAATGAAACTGTTATGAATGATAATGATTTACAGTTTTACGTTACTAAATGTGTTGCAGGTACATTCAGTTATTATAGAGAAAACATTTTTATTTTTAGTTTTCATTGATTCCCAAGATTTGTTTTACCTTTGATTCTCATTCGAGCTAAAATATTCCACAGTTTAATATATTAATATATAAAACAGTATAAAAATGTTCCTTTAGCACGCTGTGATTTCGTTGTGAAAAAAGTAGAGTTAATAATAAGTGGGCTATTCCCTAAATTAAATACGAAGATTTTTCATTACGAATTCTTTACAAAAAAATTTAATTACGTTTAGTCAAAGTCAACGTCACTGTATACTATTTATCAATGTCCTACCGATCAGAAGTAGACGGATCATCATTCCTTCTGTAAAAAATTAATAAAAATCGAATGTTTAATTGTTTTTGCATTTATATATCTTAATTATTTTTATCTTAATGTGTTACTTAAACTTAATTAGGTATTTCAGATTTAAATGCAAGTTCTTATCTTCAATTTTAATGAAAACCGGAAGAAATTAAGTAAGTTCCTAATCGTTTTTGCAAATTTCTAAGAACAAATATTTTTACTATAAAAGTATAATTAGCTATGTACAGATATTTGTGTTTAATTAGCGAAACATTAGATATCTTTTATTACTTCTTTGATGATATATGGTCTACTGTTTGAAAAAGCTATTACTGAGTGTTTGAATATTTTAGCTTCTCATGTAATGACGCGTGATAATTAATTTACATTGTTTCGACTGGTGTGATGCAATAAACGTAAAATATAATTATTAAATAGTCGGAGGGATGTGAAACACTGCCTTTCTCAGTAAAACATAAAATTTTTACGAGTTTAAGTAAAATAAAAATTTCATAACAATATGGAATTCCGACTATGTCAACTCTGTCAAATTTTTACAGATTTTTCAAATATAATTTTTATATAATTTTTAATTTTAAATTAAAATTAAACTCTCGATTTTTACGATGTTGATACTAACAATTTTTGTTACACATTTAGTTGCATTATATTTACTATTTCTAATTGTCAATAAGCTTCGTAAAACAAATATATATACTCAAGTGCAAGAGCACGTTTATGTAATGAAGTTTCTAGACTGTGAAATTAATTTGTCAACGTTTATGTCATTCTGCGTTTTATTTTCAATTTCATATATTTGTATAATTCAGTGAGAAGCGAATTATTACATAAATTAATAAAAGTGCACGAATTAAAGATGCCTATTTGTTTGTACTTGCATATTAAAATTTCGGCTGCCCAATTATTTGCGATTGTTTATAAATGATTATTTCGACCACAAATTTTTTTAGAAACAATTTATAGAGTCAATTGTTTCTAAAACAGTTCATCCCTTCTCATTTATACTGAGGTATAACTTTCTATAAAAGTTTGCTCATGTAGCATAATGATTTTTCACTGCTTACAATTAATATTATTTATTTCATTGTATACAAATTGATTGTATACCATTACTTATAAATTGCATGTACTATTGATTTTTTAACAGTTTAATCATATTTATTTATTATGTAATAATAGATTAAATAAATTAGTAATTTTCAATGTTAGTCTTAATTTAGATTGTTTTATTGCAAAATTGATTACAGCGAATGATAATGTTCAAAAAAAGTGTTGAATTTATATACTCATTAGCTTTATTGAATGAAACAAGTTTAAGTAAACATTTAATCACTCCCAATGAAAAGAATGGTAGAGATGATATAATAAATAAGCTCAGTCATACTGAAATTGTGATTATTTAAAAGTAGCATGTACTTAGTGAAATCCCATTTCTTCGTTGGAATTGAGTCGCTGAACTAAACCGTGTTGCTCCAATAATAATTGCCATAGTTAATAGTTCATATATAGTTGAATAAAAGTGTTCATAAAATTACAGAAACGAAATATTTGCATTTGGTCGAGCGGCTTGATCACAAGAAAATAACTGTAAGTAAAGCTCATTGGAAAATTAGAACCTTTGAATGTACAATTATTCATGAAAAATGTACGCTGAATCTAGAATGACGTGATATATAATTTATTGTCCGTTTCTAAACTAGTTTTACTATTAAATCAAATGATTCTTGTATTAAAAAAAAAAAAACAATTTTTTACATCAATGTTATTAATTGTCTTAAATTTTTTTACAGCACAATGTCCGCTTTACGAAAACTTGCTTGTTTGCTTCTGATAGCCACTGCTGTCAATGCACAGGGTTTTTTGAACCTCATAAAAGAGAACATAGAAATTCGCAATAATGTCAGACCAGAAGTAAACGAAAGGCAAACCTACGACTTTATCGTCGTAGGTGCCGGAACAGGTGGTTCGGTGGTGGCAAATCGTTTGTCAGAAAACGGACGATGGAGAGTGCTTTTGTTGGAGGCAGGAGAACCTCCAGGAGTTTTGAATATGATCCCAGCAATCACGCCATTTTTCGCGCTGACCCGATATAACTGGGGCTACAGGGTGCAACCTCAACGAAATGCCTGTTTCGGGATGCGAAACCACCAATGTGAATGGCCTCGAGGCAAAGCTCTCGGGGGATCAAGCACTCTCAACTATATGATCTACTCCAGAGGAAATGCTAAAGATTACGACCTCTGGGCCAAAATGGGAAACACTGGTTGGTCTTACAAAGAGGTCCTTCAATATTATAAGAAGAGCGAGAAGTTTTCAGGTCCAGGTATGTCAAAAGATTCCAATTTTTATCTAACAAACCTAACAAAGCTTCAAAATTTTCAAAATTTCCGTTTGGAAGTTCCATCTTGGAGAATTTTCAAAGGTCCAGCTTGGAAGTTCCAACTTGGAAAATTTCCAATTTGGAAGTTCCAACTTGGAATTTCCAAATTTGCATATCAGGTATGAGATCTTGATGACCTCATAAGACTGAAACAACAAATATTATTTTGATTTCAGGTAAGGCTGATCCAGGTTACCATGGTCATTACGGGTATACATCGGTGGAATACGTTCCCTACAGTACTCCACTAGCGAAGGCGTTCGTCGAAGCTGGGAACCAGCTTGGATACAAGACCGTTGACTACAATGGCAAAAACCAAATTGGCTTCTCATTGCTCCAAGCCACCTCAGACAGAGGCAGCAGGTGTAGTGCAGCCAGAGCTTATCTTCGAGTCAATAGACCAAACTTGGATGTGGTCACTGGGGCTCATGTCACCAGAGTCCTCATCGACAAGAACAAAAGAGCTGTCGGGGTGGAGTACATAAGACGCAACCAATTAAAAAAGGTCTATTCCACGAAAGAAGTTATTTTGTCCGCAGGATCTATAGACTCTGCGAAGCTGCTGATGTTGTCCGGCATTGGCCCAAAAGAACACCTACAAAGTCTAGGCATCGGAGTGTTCAAAGACGCTAAAGTTGGCTACAACTTGTACGAACACATTGGGTTCCTGGGTCTCATATTTCTGGTTAACACACCAACTTCCCTGCTGAAAAGAAGGGTGGCCACACCAAGAAACTTGATGGAGTATTTGCTGAGGCGAACGGGTCCGATCACTACGATTGGTGGGGCAGAAGCTATAGCGTTTCTCAAGACGAGGTACGCAATCGACGACAGACCTGACGTAGAGCTGCTTTTCACTGGGTCATCATTTCATACTGATAATGGCCTGGTCTTTCGGAGGTCTGTGGGCATTACAGATGAAATGTACAACGCTTATTACAAGCCACTGGAAGGCAGAGATGCGTGGTCCATTTGGCCTATAGTTCAACATCCGCAGAGTGTTGGAAGGGTGACATTACGGTCCAAAAATCCCCTGGATACACCCATTCTGGAACCGAATTTCTTCTCGGATCCAGCCGATCTGGAGATCATTTTGGAAGGTTTAAAGCTTGCAATAAACGTGTCGAAAACTCCTGCGTTCCAGGCTCATGGCAGTACGCTGTATACCAATAAAGTGCCAGGTTGTGCTCGATTCCATTTTGGATCGGACGACTATTGGCGCTGTGCGATTAGATATTTACCATCGATAATGGATCATCAAATTGGTACTGTCAAGATGGGACCATGGAGTGATCCAAACGCTGTGGTTGACCCGGAACTGAAGGTCTATGGTATAGATAGATTGAGAGTTGTGGATGCTTCTATCATGCCATCTATGGTTAATGGGCACATCAACGCGGGTATTTTTATGATCGGAGAAAAAGGTGCGGATATGATAAAAGCGACTTGGGGCAATCATTGAATATTGTTAGGGTTCACGATAATGGGACGAACGTTTTAGATGATTCATGTTTTAAGGTTTTTTTCGAAAATCTGTAAAATCCTGGTGATGTGGTTGAAGGTGTACAAGTGTGAGATTTGAGTTGTCTAATATTTACAGATATAATCTGCTTTTTTATTTAAGTTTAAAGAGTTGCAAAGATGAAAAAATTCGGTATGTATATGTATATGGAGAATAAAATATTGTCAGTAATATAATTTCTAGAGGGTATTTACCTACTTAAAACTAAATAGCAGTATTATTCCATTGAAGGTTATAATGTTATAAGTTAATGCGAAGTGAGCATAGAAACGCGCAGTTTCTAATTGTAATATTCGTGATGAATAAAAAATATTTCATTTAAATAAAATGTTGGAAGTTTTGTTGAAATTCCATTCCTGAATACATGCACGTATTTTCAGTGTAATTTTTCACTTTTTTCTTTTTTTATCTTAAAAATAATTATTCAGAATATTTTGTTTTACTCTGGGCAGCGAATTAATAAATGGGTATCAATTTAATTTACAGATTTCTAAGTAAATTTAGCATTACTCTGCGTCACTGTTAAAATAAAAGTGCGGCGCAAAATCCACAAAAATGACGCAAAAAGGCGTTGAGTACAAAGTCTAAGACTTTCTCGGAGAACCAGTCATCGAAAAGTGTCCAAACCTTTGCAAACAGACCCTTTTCCGCTCCGCCTAGAAACTATCTTCAAAATTCGATTTTCCCTTATTCCTGTCGTGACTAACTAAGCTTTATGCTTTTTTTTAAATATTTTTGCTTTTCTTTTACGTCATCAGTTGTCAACCTTCTATTACGCCGTCAGTTTGCCCGATCATACTTTGTCCGATCTTAGTTAATTTCCTAAAGTTGATCCACCTTATCCTTTAATCCTCTCTGATTAGAATACATTAGTATAGATCGTTGAAAATAATTTTGTTTTAAACAATTCATGTAATCATATGATATTTGCATATAGAAATGTCAATTACAAAATAAAACCGTCTATTTAATTTTAAAGTAATACATTCTTGTAATTCTTTAAAAATGATACGTTTACTTACACGTGAAGCAAATCAACTTTATTTCATCTGCATAACAAAACTGCCTGATATTCATTTTTTCCTCTTATATATTCTATACTTTGCATCAATAGACTCTAGAATTCATAATTTTGGCTCTTAAAGAATATTTTTTATGTTACAAAAAATCATGATTATTCTCTAGTTAAAGCAAATTATTAGCATCAATGCCCATGCATATATAATGACGTAATACTTGCTATATAATGGCACGTGCAGACTTTTTGTGGAAGATTCAGCACTTGTTTGCGTAATGCATTAAAACCTGCCAAGTATATAAATTCACATTAAATTAATATCGTTAAAAATAATGTAGAATTAAAAATCATTGTTAATTCTAACTTATAGCTGTAACTAACATTAAAACAATAAATAAAATTGCCATTACATCTGTACATGCCCTCGAAAAATATCTTCATTTTTGTACATTGCTATCATATTAACTAAATGCGCTATCTTCGAATTGAAACAGGTATTCAATAATAGTTCGTGCAGTAATAACAAGATGACAGACTTACGAGGTACCTTTCTTAGGCAGAACCATAATAGAAACTCCTCACTTGCTTTATTGCCCTGCCTCCTTATGCTTCAATGCGTTAGCTCCACCTTGCCTCCTCTCATGACGAAACTCTAACCATTAGAGTGAATTCGCGAAAGTAATAGGATAATAAAAGACAGAGTGCAGTATTTTCAACAACGAAAATGCGTCGCAAAAAATGTCCTCTTTTGTACCGTCTAAAAATCTGAAGAACTTGAAGGAAACGTCGAACGATAAAATTGCGCAACAACTGTAAAAAATTGTATCTTATGGGCTTTGCTGTTCTTAGTAAAATCTTTTTCTTTAAATGCGTTAAAACCTTCACAGTTGTTTCTCTTTTTAATCTTCTGATGTACTTTTCGTTTCTCTAGAGCATAAGTTATCGCCTTAAGATACTGAAAAATGGCGGGATAAAATTAGATAAAATTACGATTCGCATTTATGTATCTAATGATTTCCTGTTGGAACCAACGGCGCCATTGTAGGCGAGATGAAAGTTGGGAATGGTTTTTGACATTGAGAAATTAGTTGCAAGATCGGTTGTTATCGAGGTTTTCGGATAGAGGGTGATCAATTGGACCGAAGTGCTCGTATGAACCTTTTCGATATGATAATTTGGGGAGGAGATATTGGCCCGTTAATGTTGTGCGAGTATCAGGAGAATATGATCATCGAAGAGGTGTTATGAAATAGTCAAGTTACTTCTAGATGGTATGGATGTTCATATTAGCGGTGGGTGGTAAAGAAGAAAATCAGTTTTGAACGTTTTACCAGTTGATAAACAATGTTCAAGAATATTTGCGTTGTAGTTATTAATAGTTGGTAAATAAGCATATCTATTTTTGGGTATTTATTAGATCATTATTGGTTTTAGTTAATGAAATGATTTTGTACATTTTCCAACTTCGTTATAATAACATCCCTTGTAGAAATAAAATCTCGGAAAATGTCGGAAAAATGCTCTGAAAAAAATCTGAAAATATCTGAATACCTCTGAAAATCTCTGAAAACATCTGAAAATCTCTGAATACCTTTAAAAATATCTGAATGCCTCTGAAAATCTCTGAATACCTTTTAGAATCTCTGAAAATTTCTGTAAATCTCTGAAAATCTCTGCAAAATTCTGAAAAACTACGATAAAGATTTTCAGAGATTTTCAGAGATTTTCATAGGTATTCAGAAATTTTCGTATGTGTTCAGAGCATTTTTCAGAGATTTTCAGAGCATTTTAAGAGATTTTCAGAGATTTTAAGATGTTTTCAGAGCATTTGTCAGCAATTTTCAGAGATTTTATTTCTGCAAGGGATTACGAAAGTATGTTTAATCGATCTAGATTGTTTATATGTTTTTGAAAATGCTAACTATATATTTTTCAATATAGCACACTTTCTACAGTTTCGTACAAATTTTGATATAATGAATTTAATATAATATATTTCATTCTTAGTTTAATTTGGAAATAACTTTTTTGTACCGATGTTTTAGGGAATCCTAAAATTGCGCAATTCCTCGCAACTAAGACAAACCTATAAAGTGCTTAATCCAAGAAGGACAAAACCACAATTGATCATTACGTATTATATTACGAGTAAAACTCCATTACATGAAATATGCTAACAATGTGCAAATGGTAACATAAAGAAAGGGGTTGTTAGAATGAATTTGAATGCACACAAATATAAAAGTCTGAAAGAGGGAAGATATTGATTTTTGTAGTTTGTTTGGCGACACGATTATATAAGCTCAACAAATCGCTTATAATTCATCTGTGCCTAGAATTATTGATTACTTATTCCAATGGTTCTCGTAGGAATTTAGAAAACGAATTTTTCGTCAATTGAACTTGACAACTAAACTCGATATATTTCATCTCCCGAAATTTGATAAAATGTTAGAAACAATAGCAACACATAATAGATAATTTAATTAGTTCTAAGCTGAACCATCTCTATTATCTGTTTTGATCTCAATTGATTACAACGCATGATGCATTCAACTCGCGAAGTGTAGCTTCACGGATTGAACAGAATGACAGCTCCTTATGAATATTTATCTTTTCTACAATCAAGAAAGACAGGCCGCATATGCTCAGGCGCTGTTTAACATTCCCGTCTTTATCGAGCGATTAAGATAATAATATTACGTCCAATCTAATTACAAAAACATGAAAATTTTTAATACCCTGACAAACTGAAAGAGTTATTAAGTACGCGTATTAATATGACAAATTATAAAAACGTTACGAGATTTCCCAGTTTCATTTGCATTAACATTAATCAATGAAGTGTCTCTAAATCAATAGCGCTCGGCAGAACGAACTTATCATCAAATCCACTTTGCTTTTCGAACCAGAAACCGAATCAATAGAAACTGGCACGATTTTTAATCGTTCGAATGACTACCCACTTTTTCAGAGTAGACATCGATGAGAAAGAACTATTTGTTTTTCAACTATTTCGCTAAATCGAGGTTGGTTTCGTATTTGGGTCAATATGATTTTTATAATTGCAATTTACATAATTGACAGTCATCGTTAATGTTTCCTCCGACATTTTTTGACAAATCTGATAAAATTTAAACGGCTCGTTTCTCGAAATTGAGATATCAGACGAGAAAACTGAGTAAAAAGACATTAGAGGTGAAGGAATGGTGACCAAATGTAACAGTGTTCCTAATAACTCGCGAGTTAATCATCGGAATCTGATAAAAATTTAAATACGTGTTTTCGAAATGTTTGTTAACTAATTCGTGAAATTGTAGTACAATTTAACCGACGTACCAAACATTAAATAAAGCTGTACAAAAAATCCATTAGAGGTTTATACAGAAATATGCCAAATGGGCGTTGTTTTGATATCTGATGTTTGAATCGCCCGAATTGACCAAAATTTCGTGAGTTTAATCTCTTTTACTGTGGATAGCGAATTAATAAGAGAGTATCAATTTACTTTACAGATTTATAGTTAATTTATCAGATTGCAGTAATATCATAAATGGCAGTTAATTTAGCATTACTCTGAGTCACTGTTAAAATAACAGTGAGACGCAAAATTCCACAAAAATGACGCAAAAAACTTTCTCGCAAATGACCGTCTTGGAAGTACCTAAACCTTTGCAAACAAACCCTTTTCCGCTCCATTTAGAAACTGCCTTCTAAACTTGATTTTCCTTTATTCCTAAAGTGACTTACTAAGCCCGGCAACTTATGATAGTATTTTCCAGGTAGATGTATCTTTGTATCTTTTTGCTTTTCTTTTACGTCATCACTTGTCAACCTTAATCACATTTTGACCGGTTTGCAATTTCATATATTCACTCAATGATTCATTGCAAGATCGATGCTATTTGAATTTCAATAAGTGAATATTCACTTATTTTAAGTGCATATGCACTTGTTTTAATAAATGTGCGTTTTTCACTTTTTTAATTTAGAGAGTGGCACCTTAATTAACTTCCTAAAGTTAATCTATCTTATCCTTTAAACATCTCTAATTAGACAACGATCTGCTCAAATCTTCATTTCCCGTCGGAAAGAAAATGGTCATTCCTTTTACTGCGATGGTACTGGTGAATGTAATGAAATTTGTAATGATACAAAAAAGTGATAAAAGCAACCATAAAACTGGTTAGGGAAACCAGATAAATGGTCACAACAATAAAAATGGTTACGACAACTATAAAAACTGGTCAGGACGACCATAAAAATGGTTAGGACAACCATAAAAATGGTCATATTTTTGATAGTTGGTACAACTATTTTAATAGTTCATATAATTATTTCAGTAGTTAGAACAACAATAAAATATGATTCCCCCAACATTACACCGAGAGAAATCACCGTGTCATAATAACCTAAATATTCCTGTACTGTTTTTCATATTGGTAATACAGGAACCAATGTTTACGTAGCATTTTTTCGTGTTATTTTTACATGAAAAACATGTTGTTTGGCGATTTTCCTGTAAAAACAACATGAAAATATGTTGGCACAATAGTTACATGAATTTCATGTCGTAAGGACGGGAATTCATGTTATTTCAGCACAGATTTTTCTTGGAGTTGCTCCCCATGTAACCTTTTCAATTTTTAAACTTCCCGCCCAATTTCACACAGGCAACCGTAGTGGGGATGTTAACGACCAAACAAGTTAACGATCGCAAATGACACGAAACCATCGTAATTGTACCCAAATAACAGGTTAACGGACGGTTAGATAAACAGATGGCGCTGCTAATGTCCGTTTAATCGCCATGTTGGCGATCCGCTTTGGCCGCGAAATTTGAATAATGCCGATGTTTATCAGGCGCAACAGCACGCGAGGAACAGTTTGGTTTCGCCTCGCATTTGACGAGTGCGTGGCGATCAGTGACATGTTTACGAGGGGCACTGAGAGCCAGACCCCCCGAAGGTTCGCGCGCAAAAGGAAAGAAGCACGAGGTGAACAACGCAGGGAGTGTCCGGCGCATTATAAATCCGTTGCAGCTCAATCCGCGTCGAGCGAACGGGACACTCCATGCCGCTGTTTCGGCTCCGTTCATTTCGAACTCGTTTTCGTCCTCGAATGTTTCCCCTCCCCCGGACCCAACTGCAATAAGATCCATTCCTGACTATATCTCTGGGCGTGTCGCATTTTTGCGACAATCAATTACATGAGATTTGTTGCAGTTTGAAATTCAAATTTCCCCGCTAGTCGATTTGGTAGTGGGGATGATGGGAGAGAATAAGTAAACTTTTGAGAAAATTAGATATGGACTTTAAGTTCTAAATTTTGAATTTGAATTTTCGGCCATTCATTGGTGGAAGTAGTGGATACTGGAAGATGGAAAAGCATTTTTAAATGTAATAAATAGAGTTTTTTTGCATTCAAGTTTGAATTTCCCGCCAATTGTGGTTCGGGCTCAGTGGTGGGGAGGAGAATAGTAAAGAAATAAAGTAAATAAATAAGTTAAAATGGATAAGAGGCTGAACGTGAAGTTTCAAGATTTAAGAAATCACGGAAATTGCACAAAGCTTACTTCCAAATTTCCAGCGCCATTATGTAACGTAATGGCGAACCAAAATGCGCCATTAAGAACCCGTGGTTAGCGCGCATTAATTATTTCGTTCGCGATTTAATTACGTAATTGAATTCAAATGTCCGTTAAAAAGGCTGGCGAAGTCAAATTTGAATCCCGATTCGGCGTGACTGATCGATTTGGCTGCATTTAATTAGAGAGATAAATGGCAGCCTCGATTGTCATGAGTAATGCTACTTAGCCGAGTTCGAATCACTTCCTTATCGATTCTCGCTGCTCTCAATGACAAATCAGTTTTTCCACAATTTGATAGACCGAAGTGAGCCGTCTAAGCGGACTTGTTGCATTCGTCACAATTAATCCTTTTCGGTGCGTTCGGGAGGCCGGGATCGAGGCTTCGCTCCTAAAACAGAAAAAACTCGCCGAATCAATTACCGAAGGATTTTCATTTGCCATTACAATGCCATTGCCGACTTTTTCACTTGTTCCTTACAAGCCGCACAAATCTATTACAATTTCGCCTCAGAAAAAACGATGGCAGGAACAATTTTAATTGGCTAATGAGAAGTTTTAAATTTATGGGGATCAGAAATTGTTTTCGGATTTACCTGTTACGTTCCTTGTTCTGCATTTGGCAGGAGAGTCTACATTTTTAAAAACACAATCGAAAATATCGGCGGGAAATTTGAATGTGGCGCTGGTTTTCCGAATGGGCTGATAGCAATTCGCGCGAAGTAAATGTCGTAGAATGTTATTCCAGTCGAAATGATTTCCCGTGGGCCAAATACTCGCGCCGACGATAAATATTAGCGTAGCACTTATGCTTTCGCGTTTAGATCGTCTTTGCCGAGTTAAATGTCCACGATCGCAAATATCTCGCTCGGCAAACGTAGTTCCTTATTCACAAGCTGGCTTATGCTCGATAGTAGTAGCGGTCCGAAGTGCTTTCGCGCAATTAGCATAACTAGCAATGGTATTGACGTGGACTAATCACGAGCAGTTCCCACGAGGTTCAACTGACCTGCCCCGTTGTGCAGTCCTGCTTTATATCGCCATGATGCGCTCGGCGCAGCTTAATAGCTTGCACTCGATATTTACCCAATAACTAATGCAGGCGCTTCTTCGCCACACAGTCCTGTTTATCCATCCGAGCATTTTTAGTCAGCCCAGTTTGCTCGGCGATATTGTTAGTTCAATTGAAAATCCACGCCGATTTGTTCTGAATTACTCAAAGGCGTTTTTATAACGGGGATTTTGAGACATTTCTAAATTTGACCATCGTAAACAGATTTTTTCTTTTATTTCCCTTAAAAATGTGCTCGCGAGATTTGAATTTCGCGCTAAAACTGATTCTTTTTTGTTAGTTTTGTTAGTTTCTTTAGTTAGTTCAAAGGCGTTTTTATAACGGGGATTTTGAGAAATTTGTAAATTCGACCATCGTAAACAGATTTTTTCTTTTATTTCGCTTAAAAATGTGCTCGCGAGATTTGAATTTCGCGCTAAAACTGGTTCTTTTTTGTTAATTTCGTTAGTTTTGTTAGTTTTGTTAATTTTGTTAGTTTCGTTAGTTTTGTTAGTTTTGTTAGTTTTGTTAGTTTCGTTAGTTTTGTTAGTTTCGTTAGTTTTGTTA